>JAQQSZ010000145.1:0-29000 GCA_028646595.1 Phalanger gymnotis | reverse complement strand
AGTGTCCATGGTGCCCTGCAATGCCTAACTCCATATGTGAAAGAAGTGGGGTTTGCTGTCCCAAGGTGAGGTGGAATAGTAATGTGTAATGTTGGCACACCAGGACGTGAAAGTGTGATTAATGGTCGTGAAGCTAAATGCATGGCTAGTTGTATCCCATTGTCCTCTTTCTGCTTTTTGCAGGCACAATGGAAGTCCTGTGACCAGTCTTGTGAAATTCATTCTAGGGTTGGTGTTATTCTGACCCTTAGATGTCCAAACCATGGCACTTAAGTGCATCTCAGACAAGTTCCATACCCAATACGGGTCAGGAAAGTCCTCATTCCAGGCAGTCACCCGCACCCATGGCGGGTGGGCGATGTAAGCCCATCTCTGGTCGCTGCTCAGGTTGCTCACACAAAGGAGTGGGATGAGAGGGATGGTGACTATCGGCTTGACTATCAGCCTTTCCCACATGATGGAGACGTGCTGTCTGCAGCTGTGCTGCCAACTGGTTCGCTCTCCGCCATTGTCTCTGGCGCCAGCCCTGGGACCGTGTGTGCTTCTGCTTCCCCGTTGTGGGGCTCGTCTTCTAGAATTTATATGCCCCGCAATGGGACCCAAACCTCCAGCCTGTCACCTGCGGAGATAGAAACATACCCTCGACCCCATACAGTTATTATGCCCAGTCCATGCCATTGTCCCACTGGGTCTTTCCACATGGCACGCATCCTGACCTTGTGCAGGGAGTTCTTCACCTGACAGCGTTGGTCACTGCATGGTAAAGCAGCCATCATGGCTGGAGACAATGACAAATCATCAAACTTCAAATAATTCATGGTATACAGGGCCATATTCAACCGGGACTGTGGCCCCTTAGGGTAATCTCCCCCTTTTTGTTTTTGCAAATGCATTTTGAGGGTGCGATTAGCACGCTCCACAATGGCCTGACCCGTAGGGTTGTGGAGGATCCCGGTGACATGGGATATAGCCTATTCCATACAGAAGGAAGAGAAGGCCCAAGAGGTGTATGCAGGGCCGTTGTCTGTTTTAAGGATTTTAGGCACACCCCTGAGCGGCGAAACAGGTTAAAAGGTGAGCAGTGGCATCTTTAATTGCCTCACCAGTACTAGCAGTAGCCATAGTAAAGCCACAGAAAGTGTCAACGCAGACATGGATGTAAGAGGAACCACCAAAAGGGGAATAATGCGTGACATCTATTTGCCAAATATCATTGAGGGCATCTCCAATGGGGTTACTTACCTTGATTGCAGGAGGGGGAAGAAAAAGAGCACAACTAATGCAGGATTTAACAATTTTGCGAGCCTTGGCCTTGGTAAGACCATAGAGGTGGCGAAGGGAACAGGCAGAAAGATGGAGCTTGGTATGGGCCAACTGCACAGGAGAGCATAGGGCCATGCCCTGTAACGCAGCGTCTGCCACAGCATTGCTGTCTGCAAGGGGTCCAGGCAACCCGGGATGAGACCAGATGTGTGTAATATAGAAAGGAGAAGTACAGTTTCTTACCGCTGACTGCAATTCCAAAGTGAGCTGAGTGAGGGAATCCTCACGAAAAGGCACATAGGCTGTCTCAATGTGAGGCACCAGTCCTGAGACATAGTGACTGTCAATAATAATGTTGATGGGACCGGTCAGGAGAATAGCCTGAAGGACAGCATACAGTTCATTCTGTTGAGGGGAAGTGAACGGTGTAGTGTACACTTTGAGGGAGTTCTGAGAAGGAATACATAAAGACGCGTGGTGACGCTTCGTAGCGTCTGTGAAGACATTGGGCCGATGCACAGGGGTACAGGAATACTTAGTATTCCATGTCCACGGCCACTGTGTGAATTGTGAGGCCAGGGGCACAGGGGCCCCATGGAGAAAAGTAAGCCCCAAAAGGCATTGCCAGTCAGGGTCTTCTTGGAAACATTTTTGAAGTTGAGAAGTGGAGTACATGGTATAAATGTATTGAGGCTCACACCCACTAAGGGTTCTCGTCCTGGTGACGGCTTTCCAGATTACTTGAACCACTAAATTAGAGTAAGGGGAACATTTCTTGTTTTTAATGTGAGCTAAGTGAACCCACTCAATGATGCCAGCAGCCTGATGGAGGACGCCAGTGGGTAATGCAGGAGTGGGAAGAATGGAGATGGATAGTGGCAACTGAGGGTCAGCCCCAATGGTGACATGTGTAAGAACACCCGTCTGCACGTCCTTAAGACACTGCAAGGCTTCGGGTGTCCATGTTCTGGGTGATTTCAAATCAGGGGAGCCCTGGAGCAGACCATAAAGAGGGGCAAGTTGCTGGGTTGTGATACCCAGATGGGGTCGAAGCCATTGAATATCCCCAATAAGTTTTTGGAAGTCATTTAAAGTGGTTACTCGGGAGGGATCTAGTTGCGGCGTCTTCATATGAATGTGAGACTCTTCTATCTTAACACCTAAGTAATCAACAGGCAGCCCGTTTTGAACTTTCTCTGGGGCTATACAAAGGCCATGAAGGCCCAGGTGTTGTATAACAGCCTGGAGGACCTCCTCTAAGAGGTCCACATCAGGATGGGCAGCAAGAAGGTCATCCATATAACGGATCAGCAGTACTTCAGGGTACTGCATGTGGGACAGGGTGGAATACCTGCTGAACATACCATTGGCACAGAGTAGGGCTGTTTTTCATTCCTTGAGGTAGAACCTTCCATTGATACCTAACATAAAGCTCCTGTAGATTGACAGATGGGATGGAAAAGGCAAACCTACACTTATCTTGAGGGTGTAAGGGGATGCTATAAAAGCAATCTTTAATATCTATGACCCACAATTGGGAACCTTTAGGGACCATATTAGGAGAAGGGAGTCCAGGCTGCAGGGACCCTATGGTCTCCATGGATGTATTGACTTGACGCAGGTCAGTAAGCACCCACCATTTACCTGATTTTTTCTTAATGCAAAACACTGGGGAGTTCCATGGACTGGTAGAAGGTTCCACGTGACCAGCTGCAAGTTGTTCAACAATAATCTCTTTAAGGACTGTTATTTTCTCTGAAGTGAGAGCCCACTGATCCACCCAAATTGGTTCTTTATTATGCCAAGGGAGAGGGGGAACTTGGATGGGTGGCACAGCCCGACAGTGGGCGCTAAGAGAAAGCCTGAGTGGTGATGGTTACGCCAAGCTGAGCTAACAGATCTCTACCCCAGAGTATAACAGGGATATCATCAACCACATGAGGAATAATGTCTCCTGTCTTACCCTCGCATTCCCACCGGAGGGCGTAAGTGGATACCATGGCCGATTGAAGGCCACCAATGCCAAAAAGGTCAGATGCCTTGCTTAAAGGCCACCTAGGGTTCCATTTGTGGGAAGGGAACACAGTGCGATCAGCACCGGTGTCCATAAGACCAGTCATGGCTTGTCCCGCGACAACCACGGGCCACCCCTGGGAAAGCCGTTATGTGAACATAGCAAAATGTCCTTCTTCAGGTGTCAGGCATGTAGTGTGACTAGGAAAAATGAGAAGAACAGCTATTCTCTGTCCCTTGTCAATGGCGACCTCATCCCCAGTGGTGTTAATAATGGGGACTCTATTTATTGTCACACGTGAAGGGACCATATGCATGAGGGCCTGAAGCCCTGTGAAATCTCGAACCGGTGCAGACAAAAGGATTCCTCTCTTACCGTCCTGTAAATAGACCTTTTGTTGAAAGGGACCAAGACAGTGAGGAGGGGTCTAACATAAAAATATCCCTCACATGTCAGATTCACAGCTCGGTAGGGAGCCGTTTGGATGCCTCCTACAGAAAGCGATATTGCAAGTCCATGGTCCGGCCTTTCGGATTGTCTACCCACCTTGGTCCTGGGGCTGATGGGATACCCGTCTGGAAGTTTAAGTATTGCTGAGGTCGACCAGAGCTGCTGGCACGATGCTCATTGGCCCAATGACCTGATCTGTGACATTTTGGGCAGGGCGTTCTAGGCCTAACGCCTCTGGGCCTTGGCTTTGGTGGCACTGGGCATTCCCTCCTAAAGTGTCCGGACTTACCACAACGGAAGCATGTCCCTCGCAGGGACCCTCAGTCTCGACCTCGAGGGTTCCTGCGGGCTTCTTGGTGAGCGTGAGCACGTACCCGGGCTGTAAAGACTTCAGATCCCGCCATCTCACATCTCTGCAACATCTCCTCTATGCCCGCGTCCCTCCTAAGCCCTATCATAGCCTTCTTACAGCCAGTACTGCAGTTATTCCTCAGTGTATCTTTTATGACTATCATGGCGCCTTCCACTGCCCCCATGATCTTAATGACTGCGTCCTGTACACGGGCGGAAAAGTCAGGGAATGATTCCTCGTGTCCCTATTTCAAAGAGAAGGGGACCGTTTTTTCCCCTTTTGCAGGGAGTTTATCAAAAGCATCCTCCACGGCCCCTGCTAGTCTCTCATAGAATTTGTGAATGGTGAATTTGTTGAGCATTCTGATGTACCTGTAAGCATACCTATATAAGCAATCATAACCAGTACCTACAAGCATCTGAAAGTATCTTCGAGCACCCTGGGGATTTCCAGGATTGTGAGTTGATGAGACATGTTTAGCCTCTTCTATGAAAAGGGAAGTCCAAACTACCATCTCCCCCGGGACAGAACTGCTCTCATAACCAGTTTCCAGTCATTCGGGGTGAGAATGTGAGAAGCCAAATCCTTCAGTCTAATCTTAATGTACAGAGATTTCAAGCCATAATCTGTAATGGCCCGTTTTAGTTCTTTAATAGCATTAGCTGGGACGGAAGTGTGCCTCCGAACCTTCGGAGCCTCAGGCACTTCTCCATCTGTCTTGATGACAGGGAAGAGAGCTGTAGGTCCAAATAATTCTCTGGGATCTTCACCAGCTAGAGTCATACTTTCTAAAGTCTGCGGTATAGCTGATCTTCCAGGGGGACCCTTTTTATCAGAGGAAAGGCCATAATGCTCACCACCATACGGGGGGGCACTAGGTGTACACTCAGACCATGCTGCTTCCTTCTTCTGAGAGTCAGGCCAATTGTTCTGGGCGTCGAGCCAGTCGGGTGGAGGAGGAGGGAAAGATTCCTCCTTTCCTCCCTCTGGAACTTTCTCAAAGGTAACTTTCTTTATCTCTTTGGTTTTTAGACTCAACAATCTCAGCTGTTGCCATAACTGTTCATTTTCTTTTTCTAATGGTTGTTTCAATCCAGGAGAGCTGGGGCAACTAGGCTCCAGGCTGCTAGAAGGGGTAGTCTGTGTAGAGGCCGTGAAAAGTCTTGGCTGCTTCTCACTGTTCCCTTCAGCGCTCCGTAGAGCGGCCTTTATGATGTTATACAGAAAGAAGACGCTAGGCTCAAAACTGCCGGGCTGTGCGTCTTCGTAGCTTGTCAGCTGCTCCCCCACTATCTGCCATGATGCGCCAGTGACCGGAGGATGGTCACACACCCCCGGGGAGGCTGCTTCCACAATCTTTAGGAAGCTCCTAATTGCCTTTGGGGGCAGTGTACGTCCCTGTTCCTTGGCTATCTTGTATATTATCTTAAGAAACTGCTCCCTGTTATATTTTTCTTCTGACTGGCTGAGCTCCATGATGAGCGAGGGTACTCACCTTCCCAGTCCGGGGCGTCTGCGGATCGCAATTCCGCGCTGCCTGCTTATCCTTCTCCTGGGGCCGAAGACGCTTAGGGAGAGTGCTTTCTATGCACCGTGCTCCTAATTGGGCACCCCGGGACGTGGGGGACGTGAGTGGCAACACGCCAGGCCCCACACTGGGTGCCACTTGTTGGGGTTCTCAACCACCTGCCTCCCGCTCCTGACCGGCAAGAGGAAAAAATCTCATGGACAATGAATGAGGCAGGAGGCAAGATGGTGAGCAACTCCATTTATTGGGGGTGTGCAAGAACATTATATACAGGTGATGAGATGGCAGGGGTCCACCCTCAGTCTTCCCAGTCTCCTCCTCCCGGCACTCCCTCAACTAGCCAGTTCTCCCCACTGATTTGGGCAAGTCCAGACAAAGACCCAGAACTGCCACGTTGTCAACCAGGGTGGGACCCTTTCTCCCAGCACCATTTTGTTCCACCCTTGACTTTGGCAAAGTGCCTCAGGATATGGGGGTCCAGACATACATGGAGATCGGCTATAACCCATCCCGTTACAGATGTGGGTAGAATTTTCTTTTCTTTTTTTTTTTCTGAGTCAGCCCATTTTATTTTTTCACCCTGCACTTAAAAGTATTGTTGAAGGTGAGGCGAAGTCCAGGAATACAGGAATCCCAAGGCAGGAGTTCCCAGAGAGGGTCATTGAAGAGGGGTACCCCTCAAGGACCAGAGTACTGGAGAGGATTGAGGCCATCTGGAATGAATTCATGATCTCAAGCATTCTTCAAGTCAAAGTAGCCAAGATTTATTATGCTTTTCAGCAGGCAAGAGTTCTTAGGGAACCTGCAACTTACGGGGGTTCAGGTAAAGTTTATATAGGTTAAAATTTAGACATGTGGCAAATGTGCTTATTTGGTGATTCAGGGTGGGATTAGGGAGTGGTTAAGGAGTAGTCAGTTCTTAAAGGAACATGCATTTTTTTTGTATCTACTTCACAGGTATCTTACCCAGAGTTCACTGGGAAATAGCCTAAGGGGGTGCTACACGGAGGTGTGGTTTTAGGCCTGAAACGTCACTAGGTCAACTAACAGTCAGGGCTGACTGGGAAATACCCATGCTGCTCCCATAAATGTCTCGTTAGACAAAATAAATGTAAGGGAGCATACATATATCTAGGTCTAGCATGCATATGATAGGTCAGTGAGTAGTAAATATCTCTATGACCCAGTATACAGCCAGTTCAGCCAGTACGCAGCTGGTTTGAACTAATAAATTCTATAGGTACAGCTGGCTATTGTGTCAGGAAGAGAGATAAGTGTTTTGCTAGGTCATGCAGTCCTGTTTTGCTAGAGAGAAACTGCTGGGGACAGTGTTTTAAGGCTAGGGAGAGGCGTGATTTTGGAACTGTATGTGATTTTGGAACTGGGGTCCAAGCATAGGCACCCAAGGGAGAAATGTGATTTTGGAATTGGGATCCAAGCACAGGCTCCCAAACACCCCATCAGTATTACATTTTTTCCCAATTACATGTAAAGATAGTTTTCAATATTCACTTTAGTAAGATTTTGAGTTTTAATTTTTTTTCTCCCTCCCTCCATTCTCTCCCCGCTCCCCAAGATGGCAAGCAATCTGATATAGATTATACATGTACAATCATTTTAAACATATTTCCACATTAGTCATGTTGTGAAAGAAGAATCAGAACAAAAGGGAAAAACCAAAGAAAGAAAAACCAAAAAAAGTAAAAATAGTATGCCTCAATATGCTTTCAGATTCCATTGTTCTTTCTTTGGGTATGGATAGCATTTTCCATAACGAGTCTTTTGGAATTGTCTAATGTCATTGGATTACTGAGAAGAGTTAAGTCTATCCAAGTTGAATCATTGAACAATGTTGCTGTTACTGTGTACAGTAAACTCCTGGTTCTGCTCACTTCACTCAACATCAGTTCATGTAAGTCTTTCCAGGTTTTTCTGAAATCTGCCTGCTCATCACTTCTTATAGCACAATAGTATTTCATTACATTCATATGTTCAGCCATTCCCCAATTGATGGGTATCCCCTCAGTGTACAATTCTTTGCCACTGAAAAAAGAACTGCTATAAATATTTTTGTACATGTGGATCCTTTTTACCTTTTTATGATCTTTTTGGGATATAGACCTAGTAGTGGTATTGCTGGATCAAAGGGCATATACAATTTTATAGCTCTTTGCTCATAATGTGGATAGCATTTTCCATCATGAGTCTTTTGTACTTGTCTTGGATGACTGTGTTGTTGATAAGAGCTAAGACATTCATAGTCAATAATCACATAGTGTTGCTGATACTGTGTACAATGTTTTCCTGGGTCTGCTCATTTCACTTTGCATCAGTTTATAGAAGTCTTTCCAGGTTTTTCTGAAATCTGCCTGTTTATTTTTCTTGTTGCACAATAACATTCCATTGCATGTAGGTCCTTTTTCCTTTTTTATGATCTCTTTGGGATGTAGACCTAGTAGTGGTATTGCTGGATCAAAGGGTATGCACAGTTTGGTTGCCCTTTGGGTATAGTACCGAATTGTTCTCCAGAATGGTTGGATAAGTTCACGAGTCCACCAACAGTGCATATAGCACAATTTTTGCTGTCAATTGATCAGCCTGCTTCTTCTAGTATTAACCACTCCCTACTACCACCTACCATTTCCCACCTTGGCCAGCACCCCACCAATAATTTTTAGAATGTATTTTCTTCTTTTTTTGCATCTTTTACATCTTTCTTCACATCTTTTATAGACTTCATTCCCCAATAAAAGTCCTCCTTATAGGGGAATCCTCTCCACTAAGAAGAGTTGGATCACTTGGGAGAGGTGTGCTTCTCAGGAACCCACGAGAACTTACAGAGCAATAGAGAACTCTGAAAATTCTATTTAATCATTTTTTTATGGAATGAACCAAACCAGCTCATTGTCTCCTAGTGGGATATGGACGACTTTGGCGTCTTTGATTTCTAACCGAACTCTAAGCACTCCACAGCACCTGCTTCAGCTGCCTTCATGGCGACTGGAACAAACTGTTCTCATCTGCGACAGGAAGAAGTGTTCACATGCTTGGGGTAGACAACCCCATAACTCACCAATGGGTTTGAGATCCCTCAGCAGTGGTGGGATTCAGCCGATTCACACTGGTTCGGCAGAACTGATACCTAATTTTATGTTGAGTTTGGTGAACAGGTTGTTAAAATGGCACTTATAATCAGGGTTCTCTCCAGAGTGGGCACCTGGGGAGCCACCCAATGTGGAAGTCACAAATATATATTCCGCCCACCCCAAAGGTGGTGCTGTGTTGAGCCTGAGAATGGGGTCCGGGAATGCAGTATTGAGGTGCCAGCACAAGTTGGAAGGAGGAAGGGAAAAGGAGAGCCAGGCCCAGGATGGGAAGGCTGGCTGCACCCCAGCAGAAGCTGCTGCCTGGGTAGGGGGTAGGGGAACATGCAGGAGGTGATAGCCTCAGAGGCTGTGACAGGCTTAGACCCTCCCCTCTCCCCTGCTCCCATCCTCTCCATCCTCCAAGCCAAGCCTCCAGGGGCCAGCAGGAAGCTAGCAGGTTGGGACCCCATCTCTTAGCAGAAAGGGGAGAAAAAGCAAGGAGTTACTTTGAGCTGCCTCCCAGGACCTTCTGCCTCCTGCCTGCTTGCCATTCCTACTGCACCTAGCTTGAGGAGGCAGAAGGCACTGATGGTGGAAGCCACCCAACACATGGCTTCTGCTGCCCCACCACCACCACCATCACCCTCTAGACCTTACACATCTAGCCTGGCCCTTACCGACCCCTCTCCCTACTCCAGCACCCTCTTCCTTTCTTGTGATCAGCCTGCTTCTTTCTCCCTGGGCCTGAGCCCTGTCCAGAGCTGGTCCCAACTGATTCTGATGACTGAGGGGCCCTTGTGTCATAGAAATCAAGGATGCTAAGGGCTCAGAGGGAGTGTTCCAAGATGGGGAGCAGGGGGCTGGGGGTGGCGGGGGGAGGAGACATGCTAAAAAGTCAGATTGTTCTTGGTGCCTCAGACTTGGCCTTTTAGTGTAACTAAAGCTGTTCAAGAGAAACTCTGACTTTTCCCTGGCCCTGAGCTCACCTTAGTCCTGATGTCCTGATGTCTCCAGATCTCAGGATGGTGTTGGCTGACTCCTGGAAGAAATTGGGCTACAAGTCCATGGGTACAACAACCTCATGTATACAACCCAACACAAGACCATTTTTCTGAGCTGGTCCAGTGCCTTATCACAAACACACACACACATACACACACACACACATATACACCACACATTCATATATATTAACCAACATTCACTCATACACTTAGACACATTCATACACACTCACAAATACATATCCACACACAGTCACAGACTCATACACATTCACATATGTTCACTTACACACTCATACACATTCACACACACACAAGCTGACACACTCACAGGCTATACATATTCTTGTACACACATACACACACATTCATACACATTCACCAACATTCACTCAACAGTCATTAGGGCAGAGAACATGTTAATTTATTTGAATCCCACCACTGCCCCTCAGTTACCCTCAACCTGATTTAGCCCATCTCCCAAAATGGTTTATCCAGGTGCAGCTGATGCATATGCTACATATAGCTTTTTGGAGCCACAAGTGAGAGTTGGGTGAGTCAGGTGGACAGCAAAGGTGGATGAGCAGCCCTGAAAAGGGCTCACAGACATGGTGTAAAAATGTATAAAAAGGACAGTTGTAGAGAAACATGGAAAGATGTGTATGAACTAATGTGGAAATAAGCAGAACCAGGAGAACAATTTATCCTATAACAACAACATGGCAAAAAGTGAACAAATTTGAAAGACTTAAAAACTCTGGTCAGCACAGTGATCATAATTCCAGAGGAATGATTAAAAAAAAAGGCTCTTCATCTCCTGAGGGAGAGGTAATGGACTAAATATGTAGAATAAGACACATTTTTGGCAACATGGGACAATATGTTTGATTACATATATTTGTTTCAAGGGTTTCATTTCTTTCCTCCTCTCTTTTCTTTTCTGGTAGTGTTGGGGAGATGTCAGGGAAAGAAAAACAAATGTCTGTTAATTTAAAAAAAATTTAAAGCCAGAGAACTTACATTTTTGAGAGAAACAACATGCCACTTTGTTGGATGTGAGGTGAAACTTCAGTTATTTTAATTTACATTGCTTTTAATGTGTGATTTAGAGCATTTTATATGGTTTTTGATTGTAATTCTTTTGAAAACTGTTTGCTCATAACCTCTGACAACTGACATATTAGAGAAATGTTCTCAGCCTTATATAATTGTGTCAATTTCCTATATATTTTGAGTGTTAGACTTTTATCTGAGATATTTTATATAAAGATTTTCCCTAGTCTCACAGCTTCTCTCCTTATTCCTGTTATATGTGGCTCCTATGAAAGCTTTTAAATTTTATATTCACAAAATTGTCTATTTTGTTTCTCTGATTATGAATTCTCCTTATCTGCCAGGGAATGCCTTCTGTTCTCTGATTTTAAAACAAAATATGACTTTTTACACTTAAATTGCATATCCAATTTGTACCTGTTTGGCCTTAAGATAGTCACTTGAGCCTCTCTGGGCCTCAGTTTCCTCATCTATAAAAAGAGGAAATTGGATTAGAAAACCTTTAAGGCCCTTTTCACCCCTAGACTTACAAGCCCATTAACTTGTTGTAGTAGAAAAGGGGACTTCTTTAAAGCCTTGTGTTTAGATTAAAGGTGAAAGGCTCTTCCAGGGAAATGACTAGACCAAAACTGTTGGAGAAGCCAAAGCTGGGGGTGAGTGGATGGGCAGAGATGGAGAAAATCCAGGAAACATTAGAAAGCATCAGAATGAAAGTCTGGTCCTAATTCTGACATTTAATGCTTCTCTGTAAATGATTCAACAATTTCCTTTTCTTTCCTTCTTTCTTTTTTTCTTTTTCCTTCTCTTCTTTTCCTTCTTCCTTTTCTCTCTTTCTTTCATCCTGCCTTCCCTCTTTCCTCTCTTTTTTTTTCTTTCTACTCGGCATACATCATTTTACTGCAATAATAAACCATGAAACTCACGCGTGGTATTCCCAGGAGGGCTTGCATGGGAACTGCCATCAGTGGAGGTGTGTAAGTGCCCCTCAAAGCTGGAAGTCAGACTCAACCAATATCCTCAAACTCTTGTTCCATGAAGAGCCCTGTGATATAAAAGCAAAAGTGAAACTATTTCAACTACCATTCTTAAATTCTATTACATGCAGAGTCCTGTGATATAAAAGAAAAAATGAAAGTGTTTCCTCCACTGAGCTCATGAACTCTTCTGTTAAATTAGGTGCTTGTTAAGGTTCTAACAACTCTAAATATCCTATGTTGTGACATACCAGAAGGTTACAGGGAAGGAAAATGGGGAGGGATGAAAGGAGACTGGAGTTACTTTTGCTTCTTTTTTTGTTCAAATTCTATCAGAGTGAGAGAAGACTGGAAATCCCTGCGTATTCCTGCTTCGTGCAAAATGGAACTAATGGGAACATTCCTTCCCGTTCAGAGAATATCCTGACCCAGGTAAGATTTGGGGTGCAGAGGAAAAGGGTTTCAGTGGGTGGAGTTAAGGGGGAGGGTGTTTCAGGTATCAGGGACAGCCTGTGGAAATGAAATAGTAAAGTTATTTTGGTAACTTTGTACAAGATGGATTGTTCAGTTGCCATTTGTTTTATCAGAAGAGAATAGTCTTTAAAAAAATTCCTTAACTAAACACTAAATAGGATTCAATATGTCTTACTAATAGTATTGGAATCCAATTCCCCACCTCAACCCACACAAACTTCACCCGAGTCCCCCTTATATCCCACTACCATCAATTCACCAGCTTTTTCCTTTTAAAAATTCCATCACTCTTTAAATTCTAGGATTTTTCCCTCCATTTTTTCTAGTATTTTTGTCTGTGTTCTTTTCTACCAAGCTGAACGTAATTGCTTGATGATTAACCGGGAAATAGTGATACATTTTTGTAACGATAGGAGGTTATTCAGTGAATAGAGCACTGGACTGAGAATCAAGATTAATCATCTTCCTGAGTACAAATTCAGCCTCGGATACTCACTAGCTGTGTTACTCTGGACGAGTCATTCAACCCTGTTTGCCTCAGTTTCCTCATCTGTAAAATGAACTGGAGAAGGAAATGACAAACCACTTCCATGTCTTTGACTCCAAACGGGACCAGGAAAAGTTGATGACAAGAGGTTATACAAGGGCTTTGTTTTCAATATTCCTGAGAGGCCAAAAGATTATTTAAAGACAAACAAACTGAGGAAGAGACTATGGCTCAGTTAGGTTCAGTGACTTATTCAATGTCACACTAGTACCCAAAGTCACCACTTCATACAGTTGTAGAATCAGGATTCAAACTCAAGCCTCTAACATCAGGTCCATCCTCTCCTTTGAAGTTGGTTCCTCTCCTCTTCCAGGGTCTTTCCTACTCATGTCACAAAATTTAAAAATATGTCAAAGGACTGAGCCGATCAATTATAACCCAGTGCATTATATTTTTATCCATAGGACAAAGAAAATAGAGATAGAATGAACATTTTTATTTTATTTATTTTTTTTCTTTTATTATTCAATATTTTTAGTTTTCAACATTGATTTCCACAAGATTTTGAGTTATAAACTATCTCTCCATTTCTACCCTCCCTCACCCCAAGATGGCATATATTCTGATTGCCCCTTTCCCCAGTCTGCCCTCCCTTCTGTCTCCCCACTCCCCAACCCCATCCTCTTCCCCCTTACTTTCTTGTAGGGCAAGATAGATTTCTAAACCCCATTCCCTGTATATCTTATTTCCCAGTTGCCTGTAAAAACAACTTTTTTTTTGACTATTTGTTTTCAGAACTTCGAGTTCTAAATTTTCTCCCTCTTCCCTCCCTACCCACCCTCTCTAAGAAGGCAAGCAATTCAACATAGGCCACACATGTATCATTACACAAAACATTTCTACAATTATCATGTTGTGAAAGACTAACCATATTTCCCTCTATCCTATCCTGTCCCCCTTTATTCAATTTTCTCCCTTGACCCTGCCCCTTTTCAAAAGTGTTTGCTTTTAATTACCTCCTCCCCAAATCTGCCCTCCCTCCTATCATCCCCCCTCTCTTATCTTCTTCCCCCCTACTTTCCTGTAGGGTAAGATACCCAATTGAGTGTATATGTTCCCTCCTTAAGCCAAATCCGATGAGAGCAAGATTCACTCATTCCCTTTCACCTGCCCCCTCTTCTCTTCCATTATAACTGCTTTTTCTTGCCACTTTTATGTGAGATAATTTACCCCATTCTCTCTTTCTCCTCCCAACATATTCCTCTCTCACCCCTTAATTTTATTTTAGTTTTTTAGATATCCCTTCATATTCAAGTTACCCTGTGCCCTCTGTCTATATATATATATATATATACATATATATATATACACATATATATATATATATGTATGTATATATTCCCTTCAAGAACATTTTTATTTTAAAGTGAGGAAAACTAATTTTAATGCTGTATCATTTGGTTGTTAATATTAATTTGTACTATTCCCTTCTTGGTCAAAAGGCTATCTCTTACATTAGCTTAAAGAGAAGTCCCTTCTCGACCAATTCTAGATAAGGAAGATTTGAATGCAAATCTAAGGTGAGATATTTATTAGCAATGTGTTAAAACCTTAGTTTAACCTCACCTGTAAAATAAAGATAATATTAGCACCTACTTCCTAGGGTTTTTGTGAGAACTAAATAAAACAATTGTAAAGCCCTAGCCTAGAGCCTGGCACCTACTAAGCACTCCATAACTGGTAGCTGTAATTATAATTACTACATTGCAAGCATTGTGCTAGGTGTTGGGGTTTATATCAGCTATGACCTGCAGGGGTTGGAGCGCTAAGTTTGGAGTGAGGAAGACTTGAGTTCAGATGTGGCCTCAGACATTTCCTCTATGTGGACAAAGTCACTCATCCTATGGCTACCCTAGTTTGTGGAGGGGAAAGAGCACTGGCTTGAAATCAGGAGTTCTAGTTCTGGTCCTGTCCAGCTTTGGCATTGAAAAAAGCCAGCATTCCCTTAGTCATCAGAAACCAAAAGGCAGAAGGCGCCATCTAGTGGCAGTACTCATCCACAAAAAGCTCCTCCAAAAGTTTCCTGGTATGTTGAGAGTTTGGGCAGTTGGGTGGTGCAGTGGATAGAGCACCCGGCCTGGAGTCAGGAAGACTTCTACCTGAGTTCAATCTGGCTTCAGACACTTACTAGCTGGGTGACCCTAGGCAAGTCACTTAACTCTGTTTGCCTCAGTTTCCTTATTTGCAAAATGAGCTGGAGAAGGACATGTCAAACTACTCCACTGTCTTTGCCAAGAAAACCCCAAATGGGATCATGGAGTGTAGAAATGCTGAGAGTTGGTTTCTCTTTCTTACTTTTGGAGTCAATATGAAAATATTTTTGAGACCTAAAAGAAGCCTTTCAGGAATTTTAAATTCAGATAAAATACTATGATAATTAGGAAATTGGTGTTGGATTTTCACGGTTCGAATTGACATATTGTAAAGGAGCGGCATGGATTTTGGCAGTTCAGACATCTGTGGGGTGAGAATGTCTGCTCTTCCTCCGACATCCCCTACCCCCGCCGTCATTCCTGTGGTGGTCCTTAGAGTGTGACCTCATCGCCCTTGAGTGAGGCGGGTTGCCCTTGTGCCCCATTCCCCAGCCCTGAATCTAAGAGTAGTCACCAGTTCTGTCCCCTACCTCATTGTCGCCACGCCACACGCTGTGTCCATCCGATCTGCAGTCATCAGTGGGCCCTCTTGTTCCCATCTCACCTCACTGGTCCCTTGCTCTTTTGGAAACAAAATGGGAAAACAAACAAGTAAGAGCCGTCTTGCACGGTCACCCTCTCCCTAATGCCTGGACTCCTCCAGCCCATCTACATTCTATTTTTTCAGTTCCTTTCTGTTTTCTTTCCCCAATCCCCCACTCTAATTCCTCCACCCCAGCCTCGCCCCCCCCACCCGGAAAATTCTTCGCAGTACAGTACAGAATAGAGCGACCGCTAACCTAAGCTGGAGCGACGGACTCACCCGGGCGGTGTCTTTCTTTGGGCTCGCAGCGACATCTAGCTAGCAACACCCCAAATTCAGTCATCCCACTAAGCTACAGGAAAAGCTGAGAATCAGAGCCCCGCGTGGTTTGGGACGTCAGCTGCACTAGCTTTTGGGGAGCAGAGCAGGTCTCTGCCCAGGCTGCACCTGAGTTGAGGCAGAGTCCCAGGAAGCAAGGGATGAGGGCAGCTGGGACTGGAAGATGGGACAAAGCTGCTTTGTTTATGGTTTGATTTGGTCAGCTAGATGGTGCGATGGCTAGAGCGAGGGACCTGGAGACAGAAGGACCTGATTTCAAAACCTTCCAGACATTTAGTTGCTGTATGACCATGGGCAAGTAATTTAACCTGCCTCAATATCTCCAACTTTAAAATGAAGATAATACTAGCACCTGGTTCACATGGTTGTTGTAAGGCTCAAATGAGATTCTTGTAAAGCACGTAGCACATATTTGACATATAATAAGGACAATAGAAATGTTAGCTATTATATATGTGTATGATATAGAGTATTTATATATCTTTATCTTTGCATATATATATTATGTTGTTGTTCATTTGTTTTCAGTCCTATCTGACCTTCATGACCCTGTTTGGGGATTTCTTGGCAAAAATAGTGGAGTGGTTTGCCATTTCCTTCTCCAGCTCATTTTACAGATGAGGAAACTGAGGCAAACAGGATTAAGTGACTTGCCCAGGGTCACACAGCTAATAAGTGTCTGAGGCCAGATTTGAACTCAGGAAGAGGAGTCTTCCTAACATTAGGTCCAGCACTCTATCCACTGTGCCAGCTAGCTGCAGATAGAAAGATATGATAGATAAGATAGACAGACAGACAGACAGACAGTGTTATATTCCAAACACTGTTTGAATGCTGGGGTTTATCACACCCATGTGGTGCTGTGGATAGGTGGCAGGATGTGGAGTCAAGAAGACCTGGGATCAAATCTGGGCTCAGACATTCCCAGCTAATTGACCTTGAACAGGTCTCTTATCCTCTGATTTATACAACTTTCTCATCTTTCACACGGGGATGATAGCACCCACTTCCCAGGATTGCGGCAAGGATCAAAAGCAACATTTGGAAAGCACTTAGCACAGTCCTTGGCTCATGGTGGGTACTACAGAAAGGGGAGCCATTCTTCTTCTTCTCAGGTTCCAAGCACTGTGATAAGTGATGAGAGAAGACTTGTGGTGACATGGCCAGAGCACAACCTTGGAGTCAGCCGGAGGAGATTCTATACCTTCCTTGGACTTTGTGTGGCCATGTGAACCTGGGCAAGTTCCTTAACCTCTGCCTGCCTTAGTTTCACCATCTGTAAAATGGGATAATAAACAGCACCCATTTCCCAGCGTTGTTATAAAAACTAATTGGGACACACACAATGTCCTTAGCACAGTGACTGGCACATAGTAAGTTCTATATCAGTGTTAACTTATCTATTATCACTATGCTCCAAGAATCATGCTAAGTGATGTGGTTTATAGAAGTTGGGGGTGGGGGGGGTGGGAGGCATAGACTATTGTGCAGGGCATGGAGTCAGGAAGGCTTGTGTTCAAGACCAGGGCTGTGAGGGTCAAATGAAATATTTGTATGGTGCTGAGCAGAGTGCCTACCTATCTGTGAATGTTAGATACCGTTATTTCTACCATGTTATAAGCACCGTGCTATAAATGATGAGACTTGTAGAAGCTATGTGGTCCAGTGGGAATAGTCCAGTACCTGGAGTCAGGAAGGCTGAGTTCAATCTGGCCTCAGAGATTTCCTCACTGTGTGACCCTGGCTGAGTCCCTTATCTCTGGTTACCATGGTTACCCCATCTTTAAAAAGGAAAGACTGACAGCACCCATGTCTCAGTGTTGTCCTGATGATCAAATGGGAAATTTGTGACTTAACGTGGTGCCTGACAAATAGCGATTGCTATGTAAATGTTAATACTTATTATTATGATTACCATGTTCCAAGCACTGAGCTAAGGGATGGGGTTCATAGTGGCCACTTGGGGCAGTGCATAAAGTGCAGGACGATTTGAGGTCAAATGCATCCTCAGACATTTCCTAGCTGTGTGACCCTGGACGAGTCATTATCCTCTTTTTACTTTGTTTTTTTTTTCCTCTTAAATTGTTGTTGTTATTCAGTCATTTCAGTGATGTCCAACTCCTCATGACTCCGCTTGGGGTTTTCTTGGCAAAGATATTGTAGAGGTTTATCATTTCCTTCTGCAGCTCGTTTCACAGAGAAGGAAACTGAGACAAATAGGGTTAAATGTCTGAGGTCTTCCTGACTCCAGGCCTGGCACTCTATTCACAGCTCCCCCTAGCTGCCCTCCTCTTTTAAACAGGGATCATAATAACACCTATCTTCCAGCATTGTGAGGATAGCATTGCATATTTGCCTAGTAAAGTACCTGGCAAAGAGAGACTACTTTATAATTATTAACTGCTACTACTGCTACTGCTGCTACTACTGCTACTACTACTACTACTACTACCACTACTACTACTACTACTACTACTACTACTACTACTACTACCACTACTACTACTACTACTACTACTACTACTACTACTACTACTACTACTACTACTACTACAGTTATGCAATACCAAGGACAGCATGCAGGAAGGGGACTCAGGTTGACTTGAATTCAGATGTGACCTCAGAAATTAATAGCTGTGTGACCCTGGATAAGTCACCCACTCTCTGTTTACCTTGGATTTCTTGTTTGTAAAATGGGTATGATAATAATAGCCCCTCCTACCAGGGCTTTTGTGAAGACTACGTGGGGCACTTGTAAAGCCCTTAGCACAATGACTAGCATATAGTAAACTGTAAAGAAATGTTAACTTTCATGTATTTTCACTATGTTTGAAACTCCGTGATAGGTGATGAGTTTATAGCTGCTATGTGGTCAAATGAGAACAGAGCAGAACCTGCAGTCAGGAAGATTGGAGTTCAAATATGGCCTCAGAGAGTAATAGCTGTGTTACCATTGCATCGTCTGCAGAGTGAGAGTTTTATTTCCTCATTGTTGTTCGGTTGTGTCCTATTCTTCATGACCCCATTTAAGGTTTTCTTGGCAAAGTTACTGGAGTGGTTTGCCATTTCCTTCTCCAGCTCATTTTCTGGATGAGGAAACTTAGGAAAGCAGGGGTAAGTGACTTGCCCAGGGTCACATAGTTGTTAAGTGTCTGATGTCAAATTTGAACTGAGGTTTTCCTGACTTGAAGCCTGGTGCTCTCTCTATCCAGAGCCTTGCTGCTGTACCCTGAGGACCATGGGATCTTTCTGATTTGCTGCTGAAAACTTCCATGTGTATTGTTTCCTCCCATTAGAATGTAAGCTCTTTGAGAGTAGGGATTTGTTTGCCTTTTCTAAATGTATCTTCAATGATTTGCTCATGGTAGGTGCTTAACAAATGCATTCTTCATTTGTTCATGTCAAACAGCACATTCCCTAGAACAACTCCACTGAAGACCCAGGATGGTTTTATCCATTATCATTTCCAATCCATTATTATCACATCATACAATATAAGCAGTGGTCTTGTGTCATCTCCGACCTTCCTTTGATGCATGGATAATTAATTATCAGTCCTCTGGTATCATGGTTGATCATTACATTGGTCAATTCCATAAGCCATTCAAAATGATCTGTACAATGTTATTGGTCTTCTGGTTCTGCCCACTTCCGTATGTATCAGTTCACACAAGTTTTCTCAGGTTTCTCTGAAGCCATTCTCTTCATCATTTCTTACAGTACAATAATATCTTCCTCCCAAACATAGACCTTTTTATTGTTCTTAGAATCTGTAAGCCTTCCAGGATTTTGTTGAGCTTGTCTTTAACCTGAGAATGATGAAACAGCAGGCCAGAGAACAAGTGCCACTAATCAGGTAACCATTAATTAATAAGTTTCATTATGAGGAACGGATTTGCAAATCAGAAATTCTCCTGATCATAATTCCACCTTGCTGAAATGAAGACAGAGATTCTATACCTAAATCACAAGTGGGAAGGGAGTGGGGAAGGTAGATTACAAGCAATCATTTCCTGGACTTGAGTGGTTTCCCACCACAAACCTACAAACAGAAGACAATACAACAATTCTGGAGTCCTATGGGAGCAATATCGCTCAAATCTTTGGGGGTTGTTGCTTGGTGGGTCACAGGACCAGAGTTCTGTGATGGGAATAGTTTCTACAATCTTTGATTCGCCTCACTTTAAGGCATACAGACAAGGATACCAGTGATTGTGAATGTTGTCAAAGGTTTGATTCATCATTTCAAGCTGCATTGTAAGTCTGACTCAAGTTAGAAAAAGCAATTCTGAATCTATTAGCATATTCATCACACATATCATGGTGATTATTATAAAAATCATAATTCTTTTCACTGCTTCAATTCACTCTGAATTTTAACATAATTCTTACAATATTCTTAACAAACAGACTGCTACTCTTTTATGTTGATCCTGTTACCAGCTTATCTTTCAAAAATATCAGTTGATCAATGAGTTTCCTGAACACCCTTCCGTCTCTTAAAACCACTTCCATTTTTCTTCATCGTTAGCATAGTTTCTGTTTGTGTCTTAAGAATTTATTTCTTTGGAGCTTACTATCTGACTTGGGCTAACTTGCCCTGTAGAATTTTAGATCATGGGATTCCACTCATCCCATCTCTGAACTCTTTGAAATCTGCCCTCCTAAAATCTAGGATGTATGTGATACTATACCTAGCTCCGCTTCTCTATCATGAATTCTTAAAATGGAATAGCCATTTTCTTAGTGGTTCAATACAAGAGCTCCTTCTACCTGAATGCTGTGGCAGACAGCAGGGGAAAGAGGCTGGGGGGATTAGGCCTGTGGTGGCTGGGAGCTTCCTTAGGTAGTAGATGGTCCCCCATGCTGAGGCTGAGTTGCCATCTCTATGCACTGGGGAGGAGAGACTGAGCAGCAGGATCTAGGAGCCTTTAGGTTTCTTAACCAGAGATGGTAGTGAGGTGGAGGGGAGAGGTAGGAGAGATATCTCCTGAACTGCTCCTTCAGAGGAGCAGAGCCAGCCCTAATTGGTCCACAAAGATTTGAAAATAACCATTCGAACTGGCAGGGCAAGCCCTGAGCCTGTCTCCAGCCTGGTGCATGCCCTCCTCACTCTGACCTCAACACAATGCCCAGGCAAGATGAGAGTCCTGGCTCTAACCAAGTCAAGTTCTACACCCTCAGGCCCCAAAAGCTTCCTTTAATGAGCACTTCTTCCATTGTCCAAAGCCCAAGGGTCCCCATCAACACTGTGGGAAGCACACTGTATATCCTCCCTTAGAGCAGGGAAAAGGGGAGGCCCAAGTCCGTCTGATCTGTACAACAGCCCTTGAAGGTTGGGGAATATGCCCAAAGAGGTTCTTCACCACAAGCACACACACGCACACACCAACTCACACTAGCTCGTCTGGGTCAGGAGTTGGCTAGATTCTTCTCTCAAAGAGGAAGGAGAAGAGAGGAGATGAAAAAATCCCTCAAGACACAGCTCACTATTTCCACTGCCCACAAAGCCACCACCTGTAGTCCCCACCCAGAACCTGCTCTGCCTGGTTTGCAGATCTGAAAAGGCAAAGCTTTCTGGAGGTCTTAGCCACCCAATGGCCCTGTGTTTAGCAGCATGGGGAGATCTGCCCCAAATAGGTTGGCTCAAGTCCAGCCAGCTCTGGCCTCCTTCTCTGTCCATTCTCGGAAGGCCCAAGACCCCAGTGGCCATGGGCTTCCTTCCCACCTGGCTTTTTTCTCCCCTTCACTTTGGCCAGCTCTGTCCTAGACTTCTGCCATCTATGACCCCTGTACCCTTCGCCTGACTTTTGCCCTTTCCCAATCTCCTAACCCCTTTCCACGATGGTTCTTTCCCTATTCATCTTCGTCTCCTCTCCTTCAAGCAAAGGCTTCCCAAACACTCCCATGCCATGTGATTGGCATGGAGACACCAGGCCCACTGCAGATGTCCTGTGTCAGTTGGCATTATCCCTGCCTTTGGGGAATGCTTCTGCCTTGCCTCCCCTCCTCTCCCAGGGGATCCTAGGAAGTGGTTGTGCCCGCCAGCTAGAATGATTAAGACAGGGAGTGGGTAATCAGATCTGGGTCTCAATGCCTGTGAGTGGGGTTAGGGCTGGTCTTGGTGAGGAAGGAGCTAGGGAGTTTGGAGGTGAAGCCCCCCCCTCCTGCTGGACCTCAAACCCTTTCTGGGGTAAGAGAAGGCAGAGGCCCAGGGAGAGAGGGCTCAGGCGTTGGTGGCCTTCCAGCATTCACTGTTGGTACTGTTGATGCTGCCCACGTGGCAGGGCATGGAGGCCACATTGTCCAAATAGGCGGCTGTGTCAATCTGAGTGTTGGAGTAAGAGCCCACAGGCATGTCCAGTCCCTCCTGGTGGGCCACAGCATACGGGTGGGGCAGGTGCACATTGGGCTCTTCTGCCTCGTCCACTTGGCATTTGTAGGAGAACAGGATTTTGGGCTCCACCCCAAAGAAGCCCTTGAGGAAGGCCACATAGATGAGGGAGCAAAAAAGCTGAAATAGAGGAAGGTGGTCACGTCCACGCAGCAGAAGCCTTCGATAATGTCCGTGCAGAGCAGGGCGCTGCCCAGGCGCTGGACCAGGTTCAGCAAGACCAGGATCCCAGCATAAATATAGAAGCTCTTCTGGGATGACAGCGAGATCCGATCTTTCAGAGGCATCTTGGGGAGGATAACCATGAGAGAGTAGACCAGGAAGAAGAAACAGGAGCTGGCGAGCCAGAAGTGGCGGCCACTGTGCCTGTAGATATTGAAGTCATCAGCAGAGAGGTGGGAATCAGGGTACAGGATCTCCAAGGTCCCCGTGTGGCTGAGTAGGCCAGAGACAGAACTGTGGTGATAGCCAAGACTCATTTGATGCTGGACTTACTCTCCAGGTGACCAAAGGCAAGGCCCAGAATGATCACACTCAATTCAATAGCCAGAAGGAAGAAGCGAATGATTTCCCACAGAATCTTATCAGCCACTGTGGCTGTATCTGAAATACTGACTGTCATGGAGACCACGGCCCAAGCTATGCCCACCAGGGCCACCACAAACACCAGGATGCAGAAAGTGGTAAAGATGGGGCTGGAGGTGATGCGTATCTTGGCACAAGCTGATGGCAGCTTCCAGAGCAGGAAAGTGAAGAACAGCACATTGGGGATTAGCAGCACGAGGTCTGCTAACCCAAGAAGTGCCAATGTCCTCATAGAGCAGAAGCAAGCATTGGTGCGGGGCAGTGATGTTGGGGGGCAAGGGTGGTGCTAATGTGGCATTGCTACTGTCCCGGTCCACCATTTTGCCTTGCCTGTAACCCTGAACTCCCCGGATCCGCAGCCGCTCAGCGCCGGGCTCCAGGGTAGCCCAACAGCCGCCCCCTCCCTGGCCCTTGCAGACCCCGCCGCCTCGGGATCCTCCAGCTCCCGTGCTTCCGACTCCGAGAGAATCTATCATTCTTAATTTTCAGCTGTGTTCAAGAAGTTCCAATTGCATTCTCCTATATCATTTTCTTAGGCAGCTATTCATTTCCCAAGTCTTCTTTTCTCTTCTGAAATTGCTACCTTCTTTTGATTGCAATGATGAAAATGCATATGGCCTTAGTAGGTCTCTTGCCCAGGACTTCCAATTCATAATGTCTAACAGGAAATTGGAGATCAAGGTTTGAACTCAAGTGAGAGCTGAGGTTGGGAATCATCTGCTTTGGTTTGATCATTGAATCCATTAGGTCACATAAGATCACCAAAGGAGAGAGCATATAGAGAAAAGAGAGGACAGTAGACCTTTTGTTTATGGCAGGTCAACACATAGCAACCTCAACAGGGAGGCACTGTGCGTGCAGTGGCGTGAATATATGATGAAGTAATTGACACAAAAAGACAAAGACGTGGGGCTAGATGAGTCGTATAGTCAAGCTATAGACTGATTTTAATGGAGTTACTGACAGTATTTTATACAGATTAATTTCTGAGTTATCCAGACTTCAAAGAAGAGTACAATAAAGCACTGGTTAAGTTTTTTATCTCCTTGTTCCTAGGAGTGAGACACTATTTTCACTCAAGGCTTACCAAATTGAAACATTTATGTTCTCTCGCATATAAATAACCAGACTTAAACATTTCTGTCATCTCCTATGTAGATAATCAGCTACAAAGGCGGGTTTTCTTTGCCAAGTCTTCTTATCCTAAAACTGGCCTTGCCATGAATAGACCCATTCTCAATTGACCCTGCCTTGCAGAGATCTAAGAGGCCTAAATAGGATATAGCTGGCTCCCCACATCTCCCTCCTTTTTATTCTGTAATTTTAAGTGGATTAAACATAGCGTTCATTATCCTAAGGACACAAGGTAGACAAAAAATTACCATGACCAAACAAAGAATATAAGATAGTGTATGGAAAATAGTCAAAAATACATTATTAAATGGGTTAAATTTTCTGAAACTATCAATAATTGTTTTTACTACTCCCTCTGAATCAATACCAGGAAGAGTGGTGTTTCACCATTTCAGCATTCCAATCAATCCCCCCCCCCCCACTTTCTCTTTTGTAGACACTTCACCATTATAGGTACACGTGAATTCTTCCCCTTAACCATCACTCATTTAAGTAAATATAGGAAAGATTGATCAACACACTGACAAATCAAAAGGGGCAGTCCTCTGTATGAATATAGATACATAGACTCAAAAAGAAATAAAAAAATGCAATTGTCTCTTTAAGATTCAAAAAGTTGTTTCTTATACAGCTATCTGGCTAGGAACATCGTCAATAAAACCCTCTGGTCCTTGGTATCTGTTCTGGCCATCTCCAGCACAATATCTTCTTCTTGTCTTATAGGAATCTGCTTTCTGTCCATTCTCCTACAAGACTGATCTTAGCACAATTTTAAATTACCATTTCTAATCTTTATAACCCTGATCATTTTTACAAACTCAAAATTTGAACCATGGCCAATTGTCATATTTAAGAAATTCACATCAGAAGCTAGTGTTTTACACTTTACATGCATCCATTATTAATTTCCTCAGTAGGAGGATGAGATGTCACTTAAGGAGTTAAAAACAGGCTTCAGTACATATATAAATACATTAAATTATCAATTTTTAACATGATGCCTTTTAGTCATGCCATGTTTCTTTGATGACATTTACAAAGTAAACCACAAACCCCCCTCTTTTTTTTTTTAGCATCATTAGTTGTAACAAAACTTGAGACGAGCATGATACTAATCAAATAACAAAATAACATTCTCACATTTCTTAAAAAACATTTACAAAGCGAGCCCTAACTGGCTTGCATGCATTTCTACCCTTGTTGATAAAACTTTACTAAGCTGGTATAAAAGTCCTTAAGGAACACTAATTCCAGAGTATTGTAATAAACAAAGTTTCTAGTTATTGCAGAATTCTTAGATATCACAAAGTTGCTTAGTCAAAAAGGTGTTGCAATGGGATCTCACATTGGCAGCACCAAGAGAGTGATCACAGGAGAAATACTGCTGCTCCTAGAATCCTCTTCAAACAAAGGGAACATCTTAAGGTGAGTCTTAAGCAGTTTGTATAAATTTCTGCACATGTTCTAGTTTTAGATAAAAATAAGATTAGCTTGCCTAGTAAGATAACACAAAAGAGCTTGTATCTTATACTAACTACTTGTTCTGATCACAGAAATTTGCTATAGAAGGAAAAAGTAGGGACATGTGACATACCCAATATGATAGGATAAAACATTCTTGCTTTGTTTAAACTCAGATACAGTTACAGATCTTCAATGCAGATAAATATACCCAAATTCAAACTCGAAACAAAATTAGTTATGGTCCTAAGTGCCTTTTGCCTAAAACAGCAAGTTTAACAAATCACAGCTTAGAGCCAGATACAGAGCTACAATAAGCAATAAAGATTTATCAGGACTCACATGCATAAGGGGTATCATTTAATCTCTTTCCTTCTCAAATTTAAATTTGTCCTGGTATAAAAGTCAATTGTTAGAATCTTTTCTGTCTATTGTACATAAACTTGTGGCTTCTCAGGAAGCCAAGTTCATTGTTTAGAATTTACATAACTCAAACAAGTTCTTTTTCTGGGGCTGATGACCTTGCCCATGCAGATAGTTTTCAGGGGCCTTGGCAATTTTACAAAATAAGGAGAAGTAACATGGTCCCCAGGAAGGGGTTAATAGAAAAACCTTGGGCCTGTCTGCTATCTTTTGCCTTTTCTCTGAGCACACTTATTCAAGGTCGAGGCTTTCTAAAAATCATGCAAAGGATTTTACAAAACTTTTCTTCATAAACTTATTTCCCTTTCTCAGAAACAGCTTACAATTTATCCTGATATTATTATTAATTTCTAAGTATTAAGTAATTCTTAAATCTGATCCACAAACCTTTTCCACATAATTGAAGAGAAAAAAAAGAAAACTAAACATAGTTTTGTAAATACTAAACTTAAGCTTAATTAACAATCTCACAAATTTCCTAAATGATAGCAAAGCAATTAAAGACAAAATTTAGTAATTTATGATTTCTTAAATTATAACACTACAAAATATTATAAGACATGGTCAGTTAGAATGATTTAAAAGTTTTCCAACTCAGTACAATTCTTAGCCTAACAACATTTAGATTATAAAAGAAATTGCTTTTCTGACAACACAGATGATACAGTTGCTTACCAAGTTATGCAATAAGGAAAGTTTTAGAAATATAACAAAATCATAAACAATTATCATCTATTTAAACTTTAAAACCAAAACCAATTAATTACCATTCTGGTGGCTTTACCTTAGTCAGATGTGATCCCAAGTTGCCTGATACAGAGAATCATTCATCTCACATTGAAGAAAATTCACATAAAATTAATGAATATGAGGAAATTATATTCAACTTAAAACAATCTATATTCAAATAGCATTTATTTTTATGGCAAGCATTGTGCTAAGCACCTTTATAATCATGAGATCTTTGTAATATCCCTGGGAATGAATTCCACCACCATCCCCTTATTTAACAGTAAACTTCAGTAGAATTTTCTTGGGGCTATATAGTTAATAAATTTCTCAATGCCAAATAACAATATGCATCTTTTTCATTATTCAAATATACATTTCTAAGTTCCATTCACATTTTTCTTGAGAATGTTTTACAAACAATTTAGAATCACCTATTACAAGCAGGTCAGTTTCAAATGTGCTGGGCCAGTATTCTAACTACTTCTTTTGGCCCAGGTAAAAAGGAAGCTTAAAGAATTTGAATCATTGCTAACAAGGTATAGTCAGTTTCCCTTCCAGGCAGAGGGGGTTGATAGTTAATTGAACAGCAATAATAATAACTCACAGTAATCAATACCTTTATCCTAATCAATATCTTTAGGTGGACATAATTCCTTTTATCTCTCTGAAACTTTATTGGTTTTTAACATTAAAACAATGATCCCAAAAAACCTAGTTAACAATCTTAAAAGTTTCATAAGTGCTGGCCAAATTGTTTTAGCTGTGACCTTCTATTAACTACAGGTAAAAGTAGGAATACCTGGTTTTTTAAATGGCAATTATAAAACATAAGACAGGGTTAGCAAGGCTGAGAAAGTAACTTAACCAGTTTTACCCAATTCTTTTCATTTTTTAGTTTCAACAAAATTCAGATTAAAAATTGCTTTAACACTATTTTTAGCTCACAACATTCACTCAAGTTTTACAATATAGGAGAATTTTACTACAATTTAGAAGTACAATAATAAAACAAACAGAAAAATTTCAGAGGACATTAATTGCATTCCCAAATCATTACATATATTGGGCTTACCAAGCATAGAGTCTTTTCTTCTCTCACCACAGTTGCAGAGTTTGGCTGTGGACTGGGGATGGTTGAGCCAGGGATTTGGGAAAGGGGAGGCACACTAAGGACCAGGGAGTGCTGGGAGTCCAGCCCCTGAATTAAACGTCTGAGGAGTCCTTTAGGAAACTTTGCTTCGTAATAGGGGTTGCTGGGCTTTGGGAAACTTGGAGCAAAAATTCCAGGTTCTGGTGGTGTGGGAGCAAGGATTTGGGGGCTTGAGAGGAGAGGTTCCTCTGCTTGCCTAGAAGTGTGGACGTCAAGACGCCCAAGGGTCTAGGGCTGTTGTCAGTGGGGTATGAGAGGGCAACAAAGTAGCAAAGTAGTGAACAGGGAATAGAGTCTTTGTTGCAACATATATTTTAATTTTTGCAGTTTAAATGTTATTATAATTTAATTTACATTGAGACTTTAGGTGGAAAAATATCAAAATAAAGGGCCTAAATAAGAAAAAGCAGCTAGTAAACAGGGCAATTATTTGGAAAAGGAGCCAACTCTCTATTGTTTATTCACAGCTGAATCACTTTTTAAACTTTCCAAGTAGCAAACATAGGAAAATCACAGCAAGCTAGAAATGTATCTATTGAGATAGTTCCTATTCTAAGATGTATTTTTGTTTCTCAGGAAGATAGTAAGTAACGGTCTTTTGAGTAAAATATGTTCAGATTGGCTCTCATCCTCTGCTTTTATTTCTCTATTTTGGAAGCTTTCAAGCCACTTGTTTCGAACTCAAAATAAGAATAAGGGTCACTAAAATGCACATAAAGATCTCTGTAGCTGTATATAAAAAAGCACTTATTAATTCTATTGATTTATTTAATACTTTTATGTTATTAAATATTTTCCAATTCTGTTTAGAGGATCATTCCTAAAGTTCTTAATTCTAAAAATTGGGAAAGCATATTCTAGACTTTTTAAAGTCGTTTTTCTAGTTTTTTATTTATAGTAGTCTCATGGTGACGTATTTATTTATTTAATTTATTTAATATATTTAGTTTTCAGCATTTTCACAAGAGTTTGAATTATGAATTTTCTACCCTTTTTTACCCTTCCCCTCACTCCAAGATGGCATATATTCTGGTTGCCGTATTCCCCAGTCAGCCCTCCCTTCTGTCACCCCACTCCCCTCCCATCCCCTTTTCCCTTCTTCTCTTGTAGGGCAAGATAAATTTCTCTGCCCCATTGCCTATGTATCTTATTTCCTAGTTGCATGCAAAAACTTGTTTTTTTGTTTTTGAACATCTGTTTTTAAAACTTTGAGTTCCAAATTCTCTCCCCTCCTCCCTCCCTGTGCACCCTCCCTAAGAAGGCAAGCAATTCAACATGGGCCACATGTGTATCATTATGCAAAACCCTTCTACAGTACTCATGTTGTAAAAGTGTAACTATATTTTGCTCCTTCCTAACCC
>JAQQSZ010000144.1:0-29343 GCA_028646595.1 Phalanger gymnotis | reverse complement strand
GAGCTCTTTTGCCATTTGAGTTAGTCTATTTTTTAAGGTGTTGTTTTCTTCAATATTTTTTTCAGTATTTTTTTGGGTCTCCTTTAGCAAGTCATTGACTTGTTTTTCATGGTTTTCTCTCATCCTTCTCATTTCTCTTCCCAATTTTTCCTCTACTTCTCTAACTTGCTTTTCCAAATCCTTTTTGAGTTCTTCCATGGCCTGAGACCAGTTCATGTTTTTCTTCAAGGCTTTTGATGTAGGCTCTTTGACTTTGTTGACTTCTTCTGGCTGTATGTTTTGGTCTTCTTTGTCACCAAAGAAAGATTCCAGAGTCTGAGACTGAATCTGGGTGCATTTTTGCTGCCCACCATGTTCCCAGCAAACTTGCTTGACCCTTGAGTTTTTCAGTGGGGTATGACTGCTTGTAGAGTAAAGAGTACTTTGTTCCAAACTTGAGGGGATGCACCATTGATTTCAGAGCTATTTCTATACAGCCTGCCCTGCCACACCAGCACTCCTCCTTCCCCAAGAACCACCAACCTGGACCTAACTCAGATCTTAAGCTGGCTCTGCACTCCCGCTCTGATTCACCACTTAATTCCTCCCACCAGGTGGGCCTGGGGCCAGAGGCAACTGCAGCTGTAGTTCTGTAGCTGCACCACCCCCTCTTTCCAGACAGACAGACAGATAGATACACACATACACACACACATACCACAGAGAGAAAGAAATAGTAATTAAACTAAAACCTGGCAGCCTATGAGGGATCCTTCTTCTGTGAAACTGCTTCACTAAATGGTCATCATTTGAGTCTATTCTGCAGTGACCCCAAAACAATGAGTGACTCCTGAATGGCACAGAGCCTCTTTTGCCTGGGATTCAGCCAGCCTAGGCCATAATAATGTGTCTTTCTTGGGCAAATTATTGAGAGAACATCCAGAAATAATCCCCTGCAGACCTGCTTTAGGGACATTTTCATGCTCTATGTCAGTAGAAGGTTTTAAAGATGTCACATTGGACCAATGGAAGTGATTTCACTCTAGTCAAGTCAACATAACACCCCCATTTGCTTACTTTGTGCTTAAATCATATGCAACATGTGACATTTAGTTTTTTCTCTGATTTCCCTTTTCCTTGTTCCCCCCTTTAATATTTCTGCTTGTTTTGGGCAGCGGTCCCGTGATTACTGTGCTGTGTTTCCACCTCCTAACCGCCTCCAACCCTGTTGTTAGGTGTTAGAATTGCACTTTCTTTTAAAAGGTTTCTATAATGGAAGCATTTAACACAGAGGGAAAGAGCCTAAGAAGATCGATTCCTCTGGGGCTTTTGTTTAGCTGTTGAATTGCCTTGGCTTCTTTCCTTTTTAGACTTTCTTGTTCAAACGCATACAAAGTCAGCAGGTCTTTGGGAAAGTTTTCTTGGGGGGACAGGCTGCATATAAAGAAATAAATATATATATTTTTAAATTTCTTGCTACTTAGTCTTCTTTCCTTTCTTAATAGGAAAGAAAAACTCTCCAGTTGCAAGTGAGATATGGAGCCCTTCCCGTAGCTTTACAAGAAATAATTACCACATACATACATATATGTATATGTCTATTATTTATGAAAGATCTTCATTTGGCATTGTTTTAATTTATACGTTATACATTCTAAACACTGTTCTTTCTACCCGTCCTCCATGCTCTTCTTTGTGCAAGCAACTCAAAATATTTTTTGAAAAAAGTTTACATTATAGTTATTTTCAAATCTTTGCTTATAAGTATTAAGAAATGTCCAAATGGCTGCCATAATTGAAAATTTTGGGGGTTTTTGTTTTGTTTTGTTTTGTTTGGATCTTTGCGGGGCAATATGTTTTTGTTGGAATATGAAGTCTGAAACCTTCTTGTGCTGGAAACACATGAAAGATGTTGAAAAATGACAAGCCGTCTGGGCATGTGTCTGATGCTTTGTATCATTCTTAAGTGGACATTCAGTCATTAGACAATAAACAGTATTGTCAAACAAAGAACTACAAAAGGATTTCAGAGCAGGACACTAAATCCTTGGAATTTAATTAAGTACTGACAAGGTTTATTTCATTCAGATGAGTCTTAAAGGAACACACAATGATAGAATATTTCTTAATATTTTCCTTAAATAGGTAATGGAGAGAGTGGGGTGCGTTACTATGTCTCCACGGATGGGATGTTTAATAGCTGCAAAAAGAAAACCGTTCTGCTAATAAGCCTGACTATTTGGATGATGTCTGTGAAGGTACTGTAGAGATCAAGAGGCTTCTTGATCTACTGGAGAGGGTGCTAGCTAGACTTGGAGGCAGCAGCCAGGATTTCAATGCATGTCTCTTGACTCTGGTCTAGCACTTTCTCCAGTATACCAAGAATACTCTTGATCTCTACAATACCTTCACAGGTATTGCCCAAAAAGTCAGCTACCATGTATCCATGACAGTCTCCTAGGCCTGGAAAACATTTGCTTCTCATTCCTGCTTTTTGGAATCTTCTTCCTCCAAAGTTTAGATTAGGGCCCACTCCCTCCATGTAGCCCTTCCAGATCTTTCTATTTGAAAATGGTTCTACCCCTCCTCCGATGTTTTCTAGAAGTCATAGCTCCGATCACTCACCTGTGTACGTTACAGCTCTTGATTCTCCAATAAAAAGGACAAGTCACTTACATTCTTTAGGGCTCAGTTTCTTTACCTCTAATATGAAATGGTTCATCTAGATGACCTATCCCATCATTCTCAACTTCTACTACAAACCACTATGAAACCGTGCCTCAGAGAAGAAAGATGACTTGTCCCAGATCATGCAAATAGTAAGCATCAGAGCTGAGATTTCAGTCCACACCAGTCCAAGATTCTACATCCAAGTGTGCCCCTCCACCCCACCAAAAAAGTCCAGACATTATAATGGTGAGCTGAGGAAAATAAAATGAAACTATTTAGGGATCAGTATACTGTTGTCCACTTGGATTTTAAAAATCAACTGGACAAGATGTAAAATGAGGGAGACGTTGCTAGGTGGAAAAAAGCCCAAGATTTTAGTGGACTGCAAGCTCCATATGACCATGCAGGGTGATCCCACTGATCCAAGGGGGTAGAAAAGCTAGAGTCCCCTACAGTGCTCATGTGCTCAGACTGGGTCTGAAGTAAGGGGCCTGTTTCTGGGGACAACCTAGAGTATGTTTAGAGGATCGAGAGATCCTAAGAAGGTGAGGTAGCAGAATCATGTCAGACCAGGATTGGTTGGAAGAACTGAGAATATTTATCTTAGAGAAGACATGGTTTGTGTGTGGTTGGGAAAATGTAATGGCAACTGTCCTGAAATATTTGAAGAACTGTCAAATGGGAGAGGGATTCAATTTTTTTCTTCTCAGAGAATCCAATTAGGAGCAATGGGTGAAATTGAATGGGAAATTGATTTTAGCTCAACAATAAAAACATTCTGACAATTTGAGATCTCAAGGCTGGAATGGCTCAGTACGACTCCTGTCAATGGGAGTCTTCAAGAAAATGTTAGCTGTCCCATGTCGGATCGATTCTTTGGGTGTAGCTTGGATTGGAAGACATCTTACTACTCTTCAATTTTCTAATTCCATTGGCCGTGAAATACTAACCATTCATCAAGGCCCAACTCATGTCACCTTTTAAAATCTTTCTTCATCTTCCTTAACCAGAAAATGACGTCCTTCTCCTCCAAAGGATTATGAACTCTCCTAATACTTTGTATAGTCCTTCCTTGAGCATTTATTTGGCTATCTCCTTTTTGTAAGATGTGTTATAAAGCAAGTTATTTATGTATCTGTCTTGCATGCTGTATCATAAGCTTTTAAGACTGAGTGTTTAGATTTAGGGAAATGGGAGGATAAAGAAAGGAGCTTTAGAGGGGAGGGGGACCAAATAGGTCAAAGGGTTGTACAAAAGGGAGCTTAGATTTAGGGGAATGGGAGGATAAGGGAGGAATTGCTAGAGGAGGTTTAGGTTAAGTAACAGGAGGGGAAAGTAGCAGGTAGAAGTAAAGCAGAGGAGTTAGGAGAGATAGGAAAAAAAACAAGATTAGAAGTAGAATCTCTTAAGGAAATTATATGTTTATGTATGTATGTATGTATGTGTACATGTATGTATGTATCAATACTTATATATAAATATATCCATGCTCAATTGTAGCCTTGGGGTGGCAGGTAGGGGGAAGGAAGGGGGGAAAAAGAACAAAGTAAAAAGTGCACAGCAGAGAACAAAAGAAAACCTACAAGGAAGCAAAGAAAAGATAGACAGCTTTCAACTTAACACACAGTATTTAACATATAGGCTTTCTTGAAATGATAAGTTATTGCTATATATTTTGAATCCTCTCCTATGTTCTGCTGTGCACATGACATTTTTTCTTTTTCTTATTTTATATTTGTTTAATATTTATGTTTATAATGTTTCTTTTTCTTTTCCTATTATGTATTTAAGTTTTAGTACTTGTTTAAAATAAAAAATATAGAGAGTAAAAAAAATTCTTTTCCCTTCTTAGCTTGTACTTTGCCCATAGAATGCCAATAAATGCTTATTTAATTTAATTAAATCATCCAGAAACTAAAATGATCCTAACAATAATCTTTATATTATGTTTATATTTTCTTCACAACTTCATGCAGTAGATAGCATGATAGAAGAAAGAAGCCTAGATTTATAATCAGAGGACTTCATTTCCAATCCGAGCTCTTGCTGCCAGTTACTTGCTACTCATGTGTCCTCGGGGATGTCAATTCCCTTGCTGGGCCTTTGCTTCACCATTTGTAAAATGAGGGGGTTGGTCTAGATGCCTTATAGGATCCCTTTCAATTCTGAGGCTGTGATTCATCCCAGTTTTCAGGATGGGGAAAGTGGATTTCCTAGAGTTTAAATGACTTTTTCACACTCACAGAGCTAGTGAGGGGAAAAGATGAGACTCTCAGGTCTCATGACTCCAGTTGGATCCTTACTTGATACAGTATGTCCCAAAGAGTGTACTTTTAAGCCTTAATAACTGCAGAAGTAGAAATGCTACAAACTTACCAAAAAATCATTTGCAAGTTTAATCACATCATTTCCTTAACACTTGTTTAGCTTTGTGAATTGCAAATAATACATTTTTCCTTTACATTTTCACAAGTTTGGGCAGCCTGTCACTATGCATCGTGTATGGGAATTGGTGGAAGAGGGCCTCTTGCTTTGTTGACCCTCTCAGTCACCTGTTCTAGCTCCATTAACTTGTTCTCATGGGATCATGTCAACACTTAGGCATATGTCCCAAAATCTTCTTTGGGTGGAGTGACAAATGCATCGATGGATGAAAGTTTTTACAAACTGTGAAAAGCAAGTACAGCAATCTGTTAGCACAAGATGGTGGTTATGTTGAATTTTTTAAGAGAAACATCAATATTTTGAAAATGAAATTTAAAAATAATAAATAATAATTAATCCTTCAAATGTTGTTTGTGTAAGTTTGTAGCATTTAGCCTTCTGAAGTTTTTAAGCTTAAAACTGCACTGAGAATTTTAGGCCACCCTGGATTTGGTCACAGCCTCCTAGAAAGGACCTATAAGGAAAGGGAGAGGAAAATGAGGCCCCAGAAAGGTTGTGAACCACTAAAGGCACCATCAGAAGTAAGCTCTAAAGGCCGAAGGTCAGAATCTGAAGCCAGGTCCTCTAACTGTAGAAACAGCGCTTCCACACTGCTTGAATTAGGCAAAGCCTTTAGGAGTGCCATTTCTGAATAATTCTTTTTTAAAAAAATCTCTCTCCTCTCTATTTTTTTTGTTTGTTTCCTCATTAGTTATTTGTAGAAACATAAAAATTAGTGAAATTTGAAAAAAAGAAAATATATCCTTTAACCTAGCAAAAGATGGTCATTCTTCATGTGGAGGTTTTTGTTCAAATTTATTATTTGGTAGCTAAATGGAAGCAGACATAGTGCCATTGTCCTTTCTTGTCTTACTCTCAGAATAAAAGTCATTACTGATAAATTCTCATGGTTTATACATATCTTTAAATAACTTTCTCTTATTCTGGAAGACAGTGTTGCTGTTAGACTATGGGGTAAAGGTTTATCTTAGCCACATGCTACTTGGGCCCTGACTAGAATGTTTTTTACACTTGGAGATTTTCAAAGGAGACAATCATTTACAATAGAAGTTTTCTGGTGGTCTACTTGGCCTAGTGGGGGAAGAGCACTTGCTTAGAAATTAATCTATCAAGGTCGGTTCCAGAACAATAGAGCATAAGCCTCTTGAGGGCAGGTATCCTCTCACTTTTGTATTTGTATTTTCATAGCTTACTACAATGCTTGGCACATTAGTAGATGCTTAATAAATTCTCATTGATTGAATGAATGATTTGGCTATTGGGTGGGTATCTATATGTCCTTCAGGAAGTCACAACTTTTCTTTGTCTATTTCACTATGTATAAAATGGGAATGATAACTTCCTTGTCCTCAGTGGGAGTAGATCTTATCTCAATTATTTGTTTGAGCCATTCCAGTCTAGAAGTTATTTCAGTAAATACCTCCCGATGTCAGTTTGTGCTCAAGCTGTAAACTTGAATGATAAACTGTTTGGAAGCAGATTAGGTGCAAATTTTTTATAATAATCTGAACAAGATTTTAAGGGTGAAGAACCAAGACTGAGTGTATATGCAATGATTATAATTAGATTTGTTTGGGGCTTGTTGGGTTGACATCTTCATTCAGCCAAAGGTAAATAAGTCTTATAAAATAATTATGCATTATTTATCTTTTTCATTATCTGCACCCTGACTGTCTCTTATGATGTTGATTCTGTGTCACATTTTTTCAAAATCTGGCAATGAGGCTGTGGGAGCACCTGTACTGCAAAAAGAAAAATATTTGACCATGAAAACATTGGGTCCCAAATCCAGGCTGCCAGATGTTTACATTCAGGGATGAGGGAGGTGGAATGTTTGCCATCAGCTCACAATAATTTATGAAAATCAGCTGATTGGAATCTCTTGAATGCTGAGTCAGGGAATTTGGGTCTGCATGGCATTAATTCACTGGTTGGCTTTCAGCGCAGCATTTAGTCCTTCTGAGCCTTAATTACTTGCCCTAATGATGACATTGAGGTAATTCTATGGAATCTACCTAGGTGAGAGCTAATACATTCCCATTTATAATGCCCTTTGTTCTGCTCCCAAGAAAGGCCAGGAAGCCCCAGTACTAACCTGAAAGAGAACTTCAGAGGTCTTTCATGTGACTTCTGAAATGATTTGGTTTTACTTCTTTTTAACAATATGGTTATCTCAGCTGTGCTTTCTGAGAGCTCAAGAAGATTTGGCTTTGAATTCTTCCTCCGCCATTTAACTAGCTATTTGACCAAGGGAAAGCCATTTAATCTCTCTGAGCTTTGGTTTCCTCATAAGTAAAATGGAGATAGCTCTGTCCATGGTAACTACTTCATAGGGTTGCTTTAAATGAAATAATACAATGTGGGGCAGCTAGGTGGCCCAGTGAGTAGAGCACTGGCCCTGGAGGCAGGAAGACCTGAGTTCAAATCCAGCCTTAGACACTTGACACACTTATTAGCTGTGTGACCTTGGGTAAGTCGCTTAACCCCAATTGCTCTGCCTTCTCCCCTCCAAATAAATAAATAAATCCTACTTAAAAAAAGAAATAACACAACGTGCTTTATAAAATTTAAAGCTAGAGAGGGCATTTAGAGGTCATGAGACCAACCTACCTTATTTTATTTATTTCAAATATAGCTTTATTTTTAAAAAAATAATAAAAATCTCTTTTCTCTCCCACCCTATCCTACACTGTAGTGGGTGAAGTGGACAGTGGGAGGGCAAGAAAGACAAATTCCCTGTAGTATGCATGCAAACAAATAAAATAAATTTCTTCATTTGACTGTGTGTGTGTGTGTGTGTGTGTGTATACATATACATATATAGAGTCAGGGTTAGGGTTAGAGTTGGAGGCGCATGAGTCAGGGGCCCATTTAGGGTTAGAGTTAGAGGCAGAGTCTGTGTGTATGTATATATGTATGTATATACATACATATATATGTGTGTGTATGTATATATGTGTGTATATATGTGTACATATATATACTCACTCATAAAATTCTGTACTCTGAATCTATAATGTCTCTGTTAGGTGGTGGATTTTATATATGAGGAAATTTAGCCTTATAGAGTTTAATTTACTTGTCCACAGTCAGGTGGGTACCAAGGAGACAGTGCAGTACTCGACACTTGACTCTAAATCCAGGGGATTTTCAGCTTCTCAACACAAATGTCAGCCATTATTACTATTTTCCCAAGACTGTGTCAGCTAGAGGTGACTGCAGCTCTCGTTGAAGCTTTTATGTAAACATTTGTGAGTTTTATTTATTGTCTTCTTTTTAGAGTTTCACACCTTGAAGGACTCAGCTTGTACCTATCCTGTCCATGCCACAGAATGGAATTCGTTAGTGACCTTTAGTGAAATGAGACCAATCTCAGGCAATTGTGGATCCCCAAAGAGTCTGGCAGAATGGAGATGACTGGGATTTTAGTTAGTTTTTAAAGTAATTGATGTCTCAGGAGAAGTATTAGCAACAATTGGCTGCGATGACCTTTTATCAGGGTCAGGACTGCTGAAAGAGGCTTGTTATCCCTGCCTACTTGGCCAGAAGACTGCAGACCTTAGTGTTTCTGTTCAGAGGGGAGGCCCCTGTGAAAAAGGCATATCTCTAATTTATTGACAATGATGCTCAGACTAAGTGCTCTAGATATGGGACGCTTACTTCAGGATAAATGATGGACATTCCCAGCACACATTTCAACCTGCTAAAGAGCTACGCATGCGAATTGGAAAGTCCCAGAAACCCTTTAGAGTAACTTGTAAGATCGTCAGTTTAAAGCTAGAAGGTACTCAGGGGTTCATCCAGTCTGACTCTTTCATTTTATGGTACTCTTTAATACAGTTGTGACAAGGACATCAAAGTATGCACATAGTTGTAAATGTGGAATGGATAAGCAAGTTGCAGCATTTAGCAAATAAAAAATTACAAAGAGACAGAGCAAAGCATATATTTAAAGAAATGTGTGATATCAAAAAGAAGATGGCTGGTCATGTGACAAATGAGGAATGACCAATGGACAACCAATCCCCTCCACTGATATCCTCGTGACGTCAGGAGAGAACAAGGAAGGCCTCTGGCATACCGGACAGAACCCCAGGGGGAAGAATTTATGAGGGTCACAGACAAGAGTATCAGATGATAGGCAGACACGGGCGGTTGTGATCTGTCTACAACGTTGACTTCCAGATCTAAGAGATCTCAAAGCCAATATTGGAAGTGAATATTTGAGTGCATCTAAATACTTCCAATGCTTCCAAGAGTAGTGATTTTGTTAGTATGGACATTCCTTTCACTGTATAAATTACAGAATACTCTAAAACTTGCTAAATGGTCTTCAAATTTTTCTATGACCAAAGACGTTCATCACCCTGAAGCCAAACGGGTGATATCCCTTTCTGAAGTTAAGTAAACTACCGCTCACTTGACGCACAAACTATCCGTCAGTGGAAATAGCAATTGTTTCTTTTTTGGCCAGAAATTCTGAAGGTCTTCTCCTCCCAGGTTGATTTTTTTCTGACTAGGTAAAAGAAGTTATTCTTTGCCTCATTTCTTCTTACCTAGTCTTAATCACTGAATGGGTGTTGCCTCAGTCAAACTGACACCTAGGAAAGACCTTAGCTTAAAAAGGCCAAGGTCTCTCAGTGCATCCTGGGCCATCTCCAGTTGTCTTGACCCATATTTGGCCACTTGGACCCAGGTGGTTCCAGAGGAGAGAGTGAGGCCAGTGACTTTGCACAGCCCTCCCTCACTTAAATGCAATTCACTTGCAAGTCATGGCATCACCTTCCTCATGCCATGTCCTCTACAAGAATGAAGCAGAAACAGCAACAACAATTTCATTTTATGGATGAGGAAAATGAGGCCCAGAGGAGTCACATGATTTGCCCAATATCAGATGGGTAATAGGATGATCGATGAAGAGTTAGAAGGTACCATAGAGGTGAGCTAGTCTAATCTGTCCCAATTTACAGGTGAAGAAACTGAGGCCCAAAGAGATTAATTGACTTGTACTAGGCTCCACAGGTAGTTAGCAGAGCTTGATTTTGAGCCCAGAGCCCTCAACTCCAAATGCGGCATAGTTTCTGCTATATCATGACGCAGGGATAAGGTTTGAATCTAGGTTCTCTCACACCTAATCTAACATTCATTCCATCTTACCCTGCTGGTTCAGGTGCATAGTCTAAAATTGTTATCACCTACAAATAAAAATTGGACTTTTGGGGACTTTCCTGTTGGGAAAATGATGGGGTGAATAGACCATATGTTTGTGTTCAGTTGTTTCAGTTGTATCTGACTTTCCATGACCCCATTTGGGGTTTTCTTGGCAAATATGCTGGAGTGGTTTGCCATTTCCTTCTCCAGCTTATTTTACAGATGAGAAAACTAAGGCAAACAGGGTTCAGTGATTTTTCTAGGATCACACAGCTAGTAAGTGTCTGTGGCTGGATTTGAACTCATGAAGATGAATGAGTCTTCCTGACTCTAGGCCCAGTTCTCTCTCCACTATGGTGCCACCTAGCTTGCCCTAAATAAGAAGTGACATAGTCACAAATAACTGCATTGTAACCAAAATTATATCTTGTTTAATAATTGTGCCAATTCCACCTCAAATTGACAAGCATTTATTAAGCATCTACTCTGTGCCAGGCACTGTGGTAAGACCTGGACATACAAAGAAAGGTCGCCATGGTTTCTGCTATCAAGGAACTCCCAGTCTAATGGGGGGGGGCAACATGCAAATGACTATGTATAAACAAGAAAGATACAGGATAAATTGGGGGCAAAGTCTGAGAAAAGGCAGTAAGTTTATGGAGGAGCAGAAGGTGACTTGGGCTGGGGCTTGAAGGAAGGAGGAGGAGACGAGGCCTAGAGTTTAGCCAGGCAAGAGATGGATGTGGAGTGGAGTATGGGGTCCAAAAGACTGGGTAGCACCAAAGGAACCAGGTTCTGAAAGACTTCAGAAGCCAAAACGAAGCCTTTCTGTTTGATCCTGGAGCCACTGCAGCTGATTCTATAGGAAGAGTTGCATGGTCATGTTGAGCAGATTAGAATGAAGAGACCCTTAAGGCAGGGAGACTTGCTAGAGAGCAGGATGGCGGCAGTGTCTGAGACAGAAGGAACACATGGGAGGTGGTGGATTGAGAGGACTTGGCCATGCATTGCCTTTTTTTCCTCTTTTCCCTCCTTCCAAATGACAATTTTAATTTCAAGGACCTATTTAGGTACTAACATATACCATGATGGACATTACCAGGGAATTGTATTAACTGGGCTTTTGGGGGCTTTCCCTGTTGGGAAAACGATGGGGTGAATAGACCATGCCCTCATCACTCTCAGCAGCCTTGTCCTTCTACCTGAATCCCTGTATGCTACATCCAGCTTCCTTTTATGCTTTGTCCTCCCCCATTACAATGTAAGCTCCTTAATGATAGCGACTATCTTTTTTGCTTGTATTTGTACTTTGTACCCCCAATCCCTCCACCCCCCCCCCCAGTGCTTAGCACAGTGCTAAGGCAACTAGGTAGCACAGTGGATAGTGTCAGGTCTGGAGTCAGGAAGACTTCTCTTCCTGAGTTGAAATTGGTCCTCAAACACTTCCTAGCTGTGTGACCCTGGGCAAGTCACTTCACCCTGTTTGCCTTAGTTTCCTCATCTGTAAAATGACCTGGAGAAGGAAATGGCAAAACATTACAGTATCTTTGCCAAGAAAACCCCAAAATGCAGTCACAAAGGCTTGGGCATGACTGAAAAATGACTCAGCATGGTGTCTGGCAAATAATATTTAGTAAATCCTCTCTCTCTCTCTCTCTCTCTCTCTCTCTCTCTCTCTCTCTCCAAATTATTGCAATACAAATTTTCATTTCCCAATTGTCATTAAAGGGCTACAAACAATCAGTCTTGCCTTATTCCTATCCCAGCCAAAAATTACATGCATGCACACATGCACATACACAAATCAAACCTCATTTCTTTGAAATATGAAAGATAACTCATAAACTTGCTAATTGGTCTTCCTCTCCCTTTAGGCTGATATATGGAGCATAACATCTTCATTCACAGGTAGACAATCTAACAGTAGAATTGGTTTTGCTTAGTTTTGTCCTCAAATCTGAAATTAAAATAAATTTTTAGCAAGACTCTTAACAGTTGAGCTAAGAAACCCTGAAACCTCATAAAAAACTCTTTTATTCCAAAGGACTCCAAAGAGGGCATACATAGTAATCTGAGGTTAACAGGGAATAACTTTTTTAGATCAGCAAATGATTTACTGAGATCTGAATTTTTTCCTAGTACTAAAAACACACAATGCTTCCAAGCATCAAAACCACTGCTGTTATATGGCCGTAAAGGTCTTAACCTTGAAAGGTAGGTTTGATTCGAGTAGAATGAGAAGGGTATAATTGGTATGTATGGGAAGCCAAAAGTAGGGAGACGTGTGCAGTGAGTTCAAACCTTTCCTTCACGATTACCTGGAAAGGAATCCAATAGAGGCACAGAAGCACAAGCCAAGCAGGGAAATCTCTTTAGGTTTTTTGTAATCCTTTTCTTTTCTTAGCTTCCAATCAAGTACATTGCAGAAGTCAGGTAGTTGTATAATTCTAATTGAGTAGTACAAAACTATATCATCATCGGGTAATTTATAAATTTACCAGCAAGTGATAGGTGCTTTAGTACTTCCTGGAGGAATAGTGTAACACTTCTGAAAGACTTTCATGAGTATGTGTGTGTGTGTGTGTGTGTGTCCATGTGCATATATCATATACATTATCATATACAGACTCAGCAACAAGTATGACTAGGTATGCAGTAATAATAACTAGCATTTCCATGGAGCTTTAAGGTTTTCAAAGCACTTTATAAATGTTACTTCATTTTATACCCTCAACACCTCTGGGATTGTTATCTCCATTTTTACAGATGAGGAATCTGAGACAAACAGAGGTTAAGTGACTTTTCCCAGTTCACATGGCTTATAAGTGTCAGGCAAGATTGGAACTTGGGTCTTCCTGACAAATTATGTACTCTAGCCACTGTGAAATGTGTGTGTGTGTGCGTGTTTTGGACTTTTCCATCATGCTCCACTGCCAGGCACCTTCACTCCCTTTCTCCCTTTTAAGCTTCGTGTGTAGTTTTCCTTGTAATATTTATATGCTCTGACACTTAGCGCAATATCTGGTACATAGTAGTGCTTCACAAATTGTGGTTGTTTGTCCTTTGTTCTCGAAGAGGACCATGGCATCAGGAAGGTGATGCCATGAATTGCAAGTGAATTGGATTTAAGTCAGGGAACGCTGTGCAAAGTCACCAGCCTCATTCTCTCCTCTGGAGCTATCTGGATCCAGTGGCAAGATATAGATCAAAACTACTGGAGATGGCCCTAGATGCACTGAGAGACCTTGGCCTTTTTAAGCTAAGGTCTTTCCCAGGCCTCAGTTTGTCTAAGGCAATGCCCATTGAGTGATTAAGGCTAGGTAAGAAGAAATGAGGTAAAGAATAACTTCTTTTACCTAGTTAAAGAAAAATCAGTCTGGGAGGGGAAGACCCTCAGGGTTTCTGGCCAAAACAGAAACAATTGCTGTTTCCAGTAATAGATAGTTTGTGCGTCAAACAAGCAGTAGTTTACTTAACTTCAGAAAGGGATATCACGTATTTGTCTGTGGGGTGATGAACACCTTTGGTCATAGAAAAATTTGAAAACTATTTAGCAAATTGTAGAATATTCTGTCATTTATACAGGTGAAAGAAATGTCCATAGATTTAGACATCAGCAGTGTAGACAGATTATAACCACCCATGTCTGCCTATCGTCTGATAACTCTCGTCTGTGACCCGCATAAATTCTTCCCCCTGGGCTTCTCTCCAGTATGCCAGAGGCCTTTCTTGCTTTCTAGTGACATCACGAGGATATCAGTGGAGGGGATTGGTTGTCCATTGGTCCTTCCTCATTTGTTACACATGACCAGCCATCTTCTTTTTATATCACACATTTCTTTAAATACATGCTTTGCTCTTTCTCTTTGTAATTCTTTATTTGCTAAATGCTGCAAATTGCTTATGCCCTCCACATTTACAAATATGTGCATACTTTGATGTCTTTGTCATGACTGTATCAAAAAGTAAACACTTATAGGGCAAGTGTCATGTCTCCTCAATCTGTTTAATGTAACATCAGCAAGACACTAGGACACGCAGCTTCATTATAGAGATTGTAAAGTATCCTCGTTAAGAAAAAATGATCAAAAAGAAGGAAAAGAGATGGGAAATGTCTTTTTTCCTCCCTCATCCAACTGTAGCCATCACCGAAATGGAATGGGAAGATTCTTGTGACCTTGCTTTAGACAAAAGATTTTCATTGTACTTTAAAATGATCGGCCAAGATGTTAACATTTAGTTACGCCGATCCAACAGGCATATATAAAAGAATCATACTTCCATCTTTGGGTATTGGGGCCAATTCCTTAAACATAGCAAGCCTCAATCTCATGTTTGGGGGAAATAATTGTCAATAGGAGTACTTTTTTTGGAGGGTGGTTGATAGAGGGTAGAGGGAGATTAAATGTTAATTGGTCATACCAAAAGTATTTTTCAAGGAATTTGACTTAAATTCCTACCTCAGGTCAGGTCAATTATGAACATCACTATTCAGTGAAAGATGCTTTTTTTTTCTTCCCATTTTTAACCCCAACTTAAGCATGTGCACAGCATGAATTTCCCTCCACTTTTTCTTAAAAGTGAAAATAGAAAGGAAAGCTGTAGTGAAGTGTAGTTTCTTTTTCTTTTTTCCCTGGTTTGGTTTCCCCAATATTACACAAAGGTTCATTTATTGTGTGTATATTCAGTGTCATCTTTCTCTCGGAACCCACTCAGCTAGAGCCAGCAATTCAAAGACAGATCTACAGATTTACAGACCTACAAATGGAAAGGGACCTCCAAGTAACCAACCTGGATGGCTGTAAGGTTGGTGGTACCCTCATAAATGTGTGTGCATATATTTTTCTTCAAAAGATGGAGATTATATTATTATTATTATTATTATTGTTATATTTTTACTCAAAGAATAGCTTAAAATATTGGAGAAGATCCAAATATAAGAAATAGTCCCTAACTTGCAACTTATATCTTCATAGAGAATCTAACTCTTAGAAGTAATTTCATAATTCACTGTAAGCATTATATTGTTTGTGTGTACCTGTAAATCTCAACAATGTTAGTTACAACACAGTACTTACACAGACGTACTGTCCCTTCTTTGTCCTGTATTGGCCATGATCAGGATAGGTAGAACCCCTGAGAGGTATGTAGGCCAGGGATGTTCATGGCATTCATTCTGGGTTACAGGTCACCCTTAAGGTTACTGGTTCACTATCGAGCTCTAATATGTTGAAAAATAGCTGATAATATTTCATAAATTCATTTATCCATTCAACAAGCATTTATTAAACACTTAGGTGGTCTCACGCACTCTCTTCCATAATGGGAAGACCTAAAAATAAACAAAACATAGTCCCTGCCTTTAAGTTTATCTCCTCCTAGAAAATACCAAAGTGATGACTCTCCTACCATGGAGGTAGAGACATTAAGAGAATGTCAAAGATTCAGCACTAAATATTCAATATTTTTTAAGCACTTACTATATGGAAGATACTATGCTAGGAACTGCAGGTGCCCAGATAAAAAATAGTGTTTCTGCCCTCAAAGAGCTTATTATTATTGCTAATAATAATGAAAATAATAGTAGCTAACACATAGGTAGTGCTGTAAGAGTCACAGAACACTTCAGATAGTTTCCCTCATTTGAGCCTCATAACACCCTTGGGAGGTAGGTAGGATTATCGTTTCCATTTTTACAGATGAGGAAACTCAGGCTAAGAAAGATAAATCACATAGCTTGAACAGTTAACAAGTATTTGAAATCAAATTTGAACTCAGGGCTTTTCCAGATTCAAAGTCCAACTCTCTATCCATTGTACAACCTAGTTGCTTACTTTGTGTTATGGAAGATACAAGACTTACATAGATAAAAGATAGAGTGTTGAAGACAAAGGATATAGCCAAAATGCTCCAGAAAAATTGAGTGAGAGAACAGCTTCAGCATGTGGAAATTGGGGAATCGAGAAAGTCAAGATTTTGAGGGTAGTACTTGAGTTGACCCTTGAAGGAAGATAAGTCCTGAAAGGCAGACATAAGAAAGAAGTCCAATACAGGGCTGGGCCCTGGCCTGCAACAATTCGTGGAAGGTAGGGTTGAGTGTGAGCAATTTGGCTAGAATATAGAGTAGGTGAGAGGCTGGCCGGGATTAATTTTTTTTAAATTAAATAGTATTTTATTTTTCCCCCAGTTACATGTTGAGCACATTTGTCTGATAAAGGCTTCCTTTCTAAAACATATGGAGAACTGAGTCAAATTTGTAAAAATAAGAGCTATTCCCCAATCCCTAACTCCCCTAAATTTTAGGGTGTTATTTTCCTCAGTTAGCTTTTGTACCTTCTTTTCCATTTGGCCAATTTGACTTTTTAAGTGGTTGTTTTCTTTGTCCAAGCTGTTGACTCTTTTTTCATAATTCTCTTGTATCACTCTCATTTCTTTTCCCCATTTTTCTTCTACCTCTCATATGATTTTTAAGTTCCTTTTTGAGCTCTTCCATGAGTTCTTTCTGGGCTTGAGATGACTTCCTGCTTTTCTTTGGGGTTTTGCTCATAGATGTTTTGAAATTGTTGTCCTCTTTTGAGTATGCATCTTGGTCTTCTGTGTCACCATAATAACTTTCTGTGGTCAGATTCTTTTGTTGTTGTTTTTTGCTCATTTTTTTTTACTGTTCCTGGGGTAGAAGGGGCACTGTCTGAAGCTTCTTATGCTAGGGGCTGCAGGCCCTGGCTGTTTACCTGGTGCTGCACTCATGTTGCCCTGAGGCCCATGGGAGACACTTGGGTCTGGTGCTGCGCTGAAGGGATGAGATGGGGGTGTAGATGGCCCTGCTAGGCTCCATTGCAGTTTGGCCACTTCCGTGGTACTGAACTGGAGTCCTAATGCTGGTGTCTGGTATGTTCTGAAGCCAGTGGTGTGTTTCTATGTTTGCCTGGGGCTACACTTGCAGTCCGGCCACTGGAATCTGCCCATTCCTCTGGCAATGCTGAGGCACGTGAGGGGTTCTGCTGTTGGGGTTCAGGATCTCCTGCTGGCTTACTGTCCCAGACTGTGTCCCCATTTTGCCTGAGTGAGACACACCTTTCTTGGGCTAAAAGATTGTGTCACACCATCTTTTTTGCTGGTTCTGCTGTTCCAAGATTTGTTTTGGCATGCTATTTTATGATTGTTTGGAGGTGAATATGGTAGAGTTATGGCAATTTAGTGCTTAAGCTGTCATTTTGGCACAGTAGGATTACTAGGAAGTCTAGGATTATTTTTTTAAAAAGCTACTTTAAATAGTGTTATTACTTTTAAAAAGCAGCATTAAAATCAGTATTTACTGGCATTTTATTCACTTTGAAAAATTATAGGGGAACCAAAAGAAAGTAAGGTCATAAAAGCCAAATGTGGGTGAGTTGTAGGGGAAGAAAGTAAGCAGGACTAAATAGAGTCAACAAGCTGACCTTCAAGTCTGTAGATAAGTAGTCTTTTGGTTAATGCTAGGATTATCTGGAAAATAGCAATAATCTTCAGAGAATCCAAATCTTACTTTTAGAGTGGATCTTAGAAGTTTTCTAGTCCAACCCTTTATTTAATGCATAAATTTCCTCAGAAACATCTTCCACTAATGATGATCTAACCTCTGCTTGAATATTTCTAGGCAGGTGCCCCATTCTGGCTTTGGTGGTATCAGGCAAAAAGCGTCCTCCCTGTAATTTCTCTACATTCCTCCTGATTCCAACATAACCTGAGAGAGATTGACTAACATATAATCTACAGATCTGGAGTTGGAATAAGAAAGGCCTGGGCCCAAAGCCTTTGACACACTGGTTATATGTCCTATTGATGCCAATATATTACTCTAAGAATCTAAGCTGAAGAAAAAGTGATGTCCTGTATTAAGAGGGGTAATTTCCTATATGAATGAAAGCATAGATTACAGTAAAAAAAATCCATTAAATTTGTTGCTTGCCACACCACAAAATTAGCTAGTTTTGCTTTCTTCATATCTCTTTCATCCTGTATTTGTATAGTTGATTTGTTGAAACTAAGTGCATGACTTTGTATTTCTCATTAAATTGAATATTACTAGATTCAGCCTGTTGAGAAAATAACAGGTCGCTTTAGTTTAAAACGTAGGATCTTGGAATCAGAGGATCATAAAGCTAGGTCTGGGAGGTACGGACCTCAGAGACAATCTAGTCCAAATCCCTAATTTATAGATGACAACACTGTGGCCTTGGGATGCTGAGTGATTTGTCTAAGGTCATATAGTAGGGACAGCCTGAGCAAAGTCATGGAAACAAGAGACGGCATATCGAGTTTGCAGGAGAGCTAGTAGGCTAGAAGACCATTCCCAGGGTTCTCATGCTTTTCCCATTGCCCCCAATTCTCAAAAGATTGCTTACAATGACACAAACATACCCACTTCATTCCAATTAAATTGCTTTATGGCATTGGTCCTCTGTGATTTCTCTACCTGTATGGGTCTCTCTTACCCCATACTCCCAGGCCTTTGTCCAGCAAAGGCCTGATGTCGCGGACAATGAATGAGGCGGGAAGCGAAGATGGTTAACAGCTCCGTTTAATAAAGTCAGTGACCAGATTTTTATAGCCTTCATTACGTAGTACTAGGACTGCCTTGGTCCGCCTACTCTCCGCCTATTCTCCTATTTTCCTCCCCTTTCCTTCCCGCGCTCTCCCCATGATTCACCTGTGCACAGGTAAATCCGGAAAAGAACCCTGCACCACGTTGCCAACAAGGGCGAGACCCTTCCTCCAGACTCCATCTTGTTCCTCACATACCTCAGAACCCTGAGGCTATCTCAGCTGGTTGTGGGCGCGGAGGTCCAACGATAGCTAGGGTAGGCTCTAACTCGTCCCGTTACATCTACCCACTCGGGAGTTATTTTATTTATCTGTTTCAATGACTTCCTAAATAGTCTATCTTATTAGCACTTCAGCTCAATTAAATCCGAAGTGCATGCCCCTTGTAGTTCAGCTGTTCTCAGTAGTAGAATATTAAAATTATTTTCAAAACTAGAGAACTATGGAAAAGGAGATGGGAGTAGAGAACATTCAGGCGACCGTATCTTATGTCACCCTTAAAATGAAAGAGACAACAAATTCTAATTTGGGACTTTATATGAAGCCTAGACAGAGAAAGAAACTGGAGGGCATTAAAAGCAGCTAACTCAAGAGTTGGATTTGTAGGTTAGTTTATGTGTGAAGCAGGACAGAAGTTGGGGCCATATGAGTGTAGCAGTTTTTTGGCAGGGGGAAGGCAGGACAATTGGGTTAAGTGATTTGTCCAAGGTGTGTCAAGTGTCTGAGGCTGAATTTGAACTCAGGTTCTCCTCACTCCAGGACTGGTGCTCTATTCACTGCACCACCTAGCTGCCCCGACAAGTGTAGCACTTAAGAAATGAAGTACGCAGTGAATCCGCACCCCTGGAGACAGAGGTAGAAAATAAACATGGTGTAATTTTTAGGTGATGCTAGGCACTTAATCACATTAGCCTTTGGGGATAGCTAAAAAGTTCTGATTTCCCAGTGCAAGAGTCAGAGATAATAGGAATATTATAATAATATTAATATATTAATAATAATAATATCAGGACAGATTGATATTAGTAAACCTGTTTTCCCTTTATTAAGGCCCAGAAATTTTTCCTCATTTCCTTTTTATTAACTTGGAGATAAAACTGTATTTCATGGCAGGCATTAATAAAGGTGATATCCAGAAAACAGAGGGACCTGGAAGCTGCTCCAATCTGCCTGTGGTCAAAGTCAGAGGTCCAATACACCTGGTTAGTGTGTGTGCCAAAGCAAGGGTTGGACTGTAAATAATTTACCTATTCCTTCCTAAAGCAGGCAGAAAATCCCTATGATTGTGGCAAACTTCTCAAAGCCCCTTGGGCAGCACATATGTGGGGCCCTGTGGCCAATGAATCCATGCTCCATGGTTTTTCTCCTCTAGGAACCTCAAATGGAAGAGCAAGAATTATTCCTGCTTTTTGTCATAGGAGAGAATGAGCATCAGAGTTTCATCTTTCACTAACAGTCTGTGTTTGAATGTGTCGATATAGTTAAATATGTTCTATACAAACTCTGTGTGGATCCCCACAGATAGAAGCTGATTTAAAAAAGATAAATATGAAGACCTCTTACAGGTACAAAACGTTTCAGGTCTCATTTTTTTTAAGAAAAACAACTTGTTCCTTTGCAATCACAACACAGTCTTATCATGTGTTTTAAAGCCTGTTCAGATCCTGCACCTCCGTGTCAATCCGATCTGGCTTTATGGCACTGCTTGCCTGATTACGGCTCTCACTGGGGGAGGAGAGGTTTTCGATATCCTCCCAACTTCCCGAGCACAATGAAAAGCAGCTGGTATTCTATGTATTATGTAATTATGAAGCACCCAGTGTGATTTAGAATACTTAAGAGGCACCAGGGGCTCACTTCTCAAAATATTTACAGCCTTTTATTCTTCTAAGAATAGTCATTTGCATGCCTAAAATGCCATCTGTACCTTCACCATGAAACTTTAGTCCCTCTTTCTCAGAAAACTTTCCCTGGAAATATCACTGTTTAGCTTAGCAGAGGGAGCTGCACTTATCAAGGAAGGACGAGTTCGTGTTTCCCCCAAAGCCTGGTGTATGCAAGGGGAGGTGTGGAAGACCATCCGCAGGGGAAGGCCCGGCTGAAAGGTTCCCTGCTGAGAACAGGCGCACCATCCGAGGGGCCCTTTTCAGCCAGGGCATCAGCAGATGGACAACTTCAGCAGAAATCAATTTGCATTTTAAAAGGCTGCTATGGGGTTGATTGTATATCCAACAGGCTAACATCAACGAATATGGCTAATTTAGATTATTTTTTTCTTATAATTGTAATGGAGGTCATAGATTCCTGCAACTAGGCATCAAGCCAGGCCCTCTTGCTAAGAACTGTCAAAAATAGTAATTCTTGTGGCTGAGTCTGATTAATGATGGAGTAGAAGTTGGGGTCATTTCAAAAGAGAAACTGTGAACTAAGTAGTATACAAAAAGTGAGTTTAAGAAGACTGAGTTGGAAATAATACATATTTAAGAGATTGCTCTAAATGGGGAAAAAGAAAATCCTATCTGAGTAGTTGAAGGCTACCAAAATAATAAACTTCAGAGAAACTTATTGTTCAGTTTTCTCTTTCATGACACACAACCTCTCAACTAGGAATTCCATATAGAGGATGACTTAGAAATATAGAATAGTAAAGCTGTAAGTCTACTTAGAGATTGTCTAGCCAGGGCTCCCTAACCTTTTCTGTGACATGGACCCCTTTGGCAATCAGGTGAAGCTTATAGACTCCTCAGAACAATGTTTTTTAATGCCTAAAATTGAATTACAGAGGAAGCCAATGATATTGAGAAAATTTCAAAAAATTAAATTCATGGACCCTAAGTTAACCAGCCCAGGTTTAGTCCCACCTGCTCATATTTCAGATCAATCAACTAGCATTTTAAAAGATCTTAGTTGTTGTCCTTATACTTGAAGAGGGCCAAAATGACATCACTATGTTGGAGTCAAGGTAACAATGTGTCTGACTGTGGCTGATCAGACCGATACAAGCTCGGAACACTATCAATTCCAAAGTTCTTCAGAGAGACCTTAAGAGCATCTTTGTATCGCTTCTTCTGATCTCCATGTGAGTGTTTGTCTTGTGTAAATTCTCCACAAAGTAGTCTTTCAGGCAAACATTGTGTTTAGTGTTAGAACAAGGTGGCCAGCCCATCAGAGTTGTACTCTTTGGTATGATCCAGACACTAAGCAAGGTACTGGATAAGGAAAATAAGGTGTGCAGAGAGAATTGATTCCAATTTTGTCATTTGTTTAAGGAGGTAATTTACTCTGATAAATAAGAATGTCAACTTCCAAACTATCTCTATAATTGCCTTCCCAAAAAAAGACTTCCTTTTTTGCCGTTGGTGAAATAAAGAACTTCTAACTGCTTTCAGTCTACGTATAAGAGCTTATAGTCAACAAACATTCATGAGCTCCATTAAAATAACCTAGCTGGTTACATCAAAGCACTTAATATGTTCTCTTTACTATTCCAAGTTATAATGGCAAAGGTCCTGCCCTTTAGGGGCTCATAGTTAAATGCAACTAACATGAAAAACTATGTAGAAGATATTTAGGCAGCAGAATAAGAATATGCATGGAATATATGCATAGCAAAATCATGATATTTTGAAAAAGATACTGCATGCCTTAAGTGCACAAGTGGTATTTTCATCACCATTGTATTTCAAAGGCAAGAGCTTCAGAAGAGAAAGACAAATCTAGGAAATGGACGGCTGGTTAAGATGATGAAGGTGCCTGAGAACAGGATTTGGGTTTCTGTACTACAGCTTCAAAGACAGGGATGGCAGGATCCTGGCCAAGGATAACTTGCACTTAAAATTTTGTGACTGGTAAAAATGTAAATGCACACAGTGGTTTTTTTTTTAATTGCAGAGAGACCAAAAGAGCTTTAAGTTGAAAGGAAGGGGAAGGGAAAAGGAGAAAACAATTTACATACAGTGGTCAGACTAACTGTAAGACAATAACTAGGGGGAGCTAGGTGGCTCAGTGAGTAGAGCACCGGCCCTGGAGTCAGGAGGTCCTAAGTTCAAATCCAGCCTCAGACACTTGACACACTAGCTGGGTGACCTTGGGCAAGTCGCTTAACCCCAATTGCCTTGCCTTTCCCCCTCCAAAAAAATATCTGCAATATAGAAAGAAATACCATATAGTACTCAAAAATTCACAGGAGACAAAATACAAGGAAGGAGCCCTGGCAATGAAGATTCCTATATAAAAATGAACAAAGTATGGGTAACGAGCAAGATGAACTTGAGATCTTAACGTGAGGAGGCAAATTTAACATCACACATATCACTGAGATTTGGTGGATGGGCCTCATTATGGTAATACAGCTCTGGAAGGGTGAAACTTAAGTAAGGGGAACAGCGGAGGTAAAAGTTGGCTTAGTGAGTTGTGTATTCAGAAGACAAGCAAAGAAATCCAGGAACTGCGGTGTCAGAGAGGAGAAAAGCAGACAGACAGTGTCTGGATAAAGACCAAAGGCAGCAGAAAGAGGAATAATATTGTAATCAGAATATAGAACAGACCACCTGGGTGCAAGGAGAAAATAAATGAGAAGAAAGAGAAGCAGGTCACAAATCCAGCATAGAAGCATGATGAAAGAGTAATGGAACACTTCATTGATCCAAATGTATGCTGGAGCTCTTTCTTCCCAAATCATGTCAACTAACATTTCCTTCACTTCTCCTAACTAATTCCACCCATCCATCAATCAATAAACATTTATTACATACCCGCTATGTGCCAGGAACATTATAAATGTGGAAAACGCACTGAATGTAGCTGAATCTAATAAAAAAAGGAGAGAGAAACTAAGCTGTTGCAGGAGTGGAAATGATGGAAACTTTGGGGGGATGCGACCAATCTATCTTAGCATATGTGCTAAAAGAGGAAAGTCTGACATGTACCAGAGATTTGGAGAGCAAAGGTGTCAAAGATTCCAAGAGAAGGTGGTAGGGTCCCAAGACTGAAAGTCTATTGGCAAAGTCAGCCCAGGAGGGAGGGGAAAGGTTCAAAAATCAAATTCCCAAGGCACAAAGAAAAACAAATCTGATAAGAAAGATAATGGAAATTGTCTAAAGAGACTAATGTGGATGCACAGGGAACTCATTGAGCAGCTCTGATTTTCAAAGGAACCATATAGGAAACGGAAGCAAAAACAAGTAAAGGCACAAATAATGAATACAAACGTGTATGAAGAACGTCAGGAGCAGTAAGGCTTACAAAACCTGGTCTGGATGAGGAAAGTGACGGATAAGAGAAAGAAAAGGTTTTGAAACTACATTAGTGATGAGGAGGATCAAAGAAGGGACAGCCTGCTGCTCAGGACACATGAGATGTTGATACGGGATGAAGGAGAGAAGGCAGAAGTGCTTGACTTGTCCATGGGGAATGGTCTTGAGCTACAAAAGACAAAACAAAAATGACTACCAGGGCGATAGTAATAGGGTACCTAGATGTCTTTTATGAGTTCAAGTCATTAAACCCAGGTAACTATAACCCAGGGTATAGAAAGACTTGGCAGTTATAATTGCTGACCCACTGGCAGCTATTTTGGGAATAATTTAGAGAATGGGAGAAGCACCCTAGGACTGAATGAGGGAAATGTTCCAATTTTTTTAAAAAAGTGAAGCTTGTAAACTATGTCAGCAAGACTAATTCTTGGCAAAATTGTAGGTCATATTGAAGCGCTAATCAGCAAACTTTTAGAAAAAGAAGAAGTAATCACAAAGAGCCAAAATGTGTAGGAACAGGTCCAATCGAGTTCAATATCCAATCAACATTTACTAAGTTCCTACTATGTTGCAGTCTAGGTGCTGGGGATGCAATTAATAAAAAGAAAGTCCCTGCCCTCAAGGAGCTTACAATGTGATGGGGGGGGGGGGACGGAGACAAGACACAAAAGGAGGCAGGAAAGGAGTGGAGAACACCAATGAATATCTTGTTCCATGAACTTGAAACCAGGCAGAGCAGCAGAAGCAAAGTGAGGTCATACTAGCTGTAACAACAATGTGTCTAGCAGCTGTTGTGGGGGTGAAAGACCAACACAAGACCAACAACAAGAAGGCTGCTAGCACAGGTTCTTTGATCTGCTTTTCTAAGGAAACCAACTTTAAGGAGTTAATAATCTCAGTTTAATTAAACATACTTACATCATTTGCTTAGTTCAGGAGGAAAAGATTAGCTCCCTGAACTTCAGGGCAAATACAAACAGAAATTACAAACATCAACAGACAGACCTTGTCTGGTTCAAATCACAATTCATAGTTACCAGAGAAGCACCAACATCTATCTGTCTGGGTTACAAAGCTAGGGGGGCAGGTTCAAAGGCTTGCTCAGAGTCTCCTCACCCACATTCTTTCAATGAGTATACCCCCAAAAGTCAAATGCCAACCTCAGACCTTATATACCTGTCTCAGGGCCCTGGGGCACTTGATTACCTCAGTGCTGAGAAGCCCTCAAAGAACAGTGAAAAGTCCCATTTAGGGTGTGGGAAAGTTAGTTAATCCCCAGTACCACAGTACTAATCAATGACTCCCAATTGTCTTAGTGCTGAGAAACACTCCAAGGCAAAAGATCCCACTTTGCTAGCCCCATTCAAACAAAGGCAAGAATCATTTTTTGCTGATCAACATTACACTAGCCTAACCTTATTTTTTAGTTTTGATAGGGTTACAAAGGAAACCTGTAGGTATGCTTCAATGAAATTTTAGTAAAGCATTTACTGAAGTCTCTCATGAAATTCTTATAGATAAGATTTCATGATGGGGACTAGACAGTATGACAATTTAATGGATTCATAGTATGATTTAACATCCAGACCCAAAAGGTAATCATTGATGACCTAATGTCATGGTGGAAGAGGTCACTAGTGGAGTGCTTCAAAGATCTAAGCTTAGGGCTGTGTCATTTAATATTTTAATGAATGATTTGATAATTTGCCTAAAACATGGGTCTATCTATGCCAATTCAATTCAATACATATTTATTAAGTGTACCATGTACACTTACACTTGTACACTTACCAGGTACACTTGCATAGTAGTACTGTACCATGTACCAGGCACTGGATTCCCTTGGTGACATCTTATTCTGTGGAGTTGAACCAAGCAGAGGTGCAGACGGGAATTGGAGAGTTAAGTTCAAATGTTTCCCTCTTGGTAAGCTTGGGGAGGAATTTGGTGTTCCACCATCTGGCCCTCCAGTTAGAGGAGAGAGGAGGCTGAGGGAGGTGGGAAGGATTTTGAGTGTCCGAGGCTGAGTTAGCTGCATGGTGATAAGATCTGGAGCAATCAGCTTGCTCCGTGGAATTGAGACCAAACAGAACCCCCTGTTGCCTCTAAAATGAAACTCAAATTCCAAGACTGACATTTAAAGCTCCAACCTACCTTTCAACACTATGTTCCAATCAAACTGGCCTTTTGATTATTTCCTGAACTTCAAATTCCATCATCTCTAATTCCCATAGAGGCATCCTCAATACCACCGCCATAACACACTGATCAAGTCCCACCACCTGTAGTCAGGTAAGCCATCTTAGGCAAAGAGAGAGAGGCAGGCAGTTTTACAACTACTGCTACTACTTTGACCACCACCTCCATTCAGATCCAGTAGAGGAAGTCAAAGATGCTGTGTCCAAGGACTCTTGGAATAGCAACATCCCCCGTATGTTTGTACTTCCCACCCAGCCCCACAACTATTCTCGGGGGAGCAATTGCTTCTTCAGGTTAGCCCCTACATCCTCAGCAGTCACAACTAAAGACTCAGAAAAGAAAGTTCATACTACAAAGGTCCTGGCATTTTCAAATGGGTGAATGTTATAAACAGATATGCATTTATGAATGACTAAATGAAGGAATGCATGAAAAAGCAGTTTTATGGGCTTTCTATGTGCCAGAAACTGTGAAAACTGTTGGTGAAAAAAATAAAAAAAGCAAGACAGTCCCTGCCCTACATTCTGGTGACCTATGTTGGAGGCCAGGGAGATGCATTTGACTAAGGAAGTCACAGGAATGGTTATTGGAGCACTAGAACAATTGCTTCATATGCCCTTTCTAGGAATAAAAGTTTAGACTGATTATTATTTCCAGAACTAATTTTGTAAAGGGGGGAAGTTGGGATATAGGAGCACTTATATAGAGTACAGATGGCAGGAGACAGCAACATGGTGGGGCTGGGTCAGGCTATAAAAGGTGAAGTTTCACCACTCAGTGCCCAGGAACCTAGTGTGGGGGCTGGCATGGGGGGTGGGAGGTAGAGGCTTGAATATAGGACCCTGGCATGAAGATGGCTAGGGAAGAGTGGGCTGGGGACAAGCTAGAAATGATGGGGCATCACAAATAGAAATGACACTAAAGAAGGTGCTTTATCATCTACTTTTCTACTGTACCCCAAGGACTCCTGTGCCTTTTCACCTGCCCTAAATCTGTGCTATCCCTCTATTAGAATGTGAGCTCCTTGAGAGCACGGACTATCTCACATTTCTATCTACACCCCCAGTGCTTATATCAGTTTTTGGCATGTAATAATCACTTAAGGATTATTTACATTCATCCACCCACTCATCCATCCATTCAACCTTTCACGCTCTAGAACAAGCCATACAGGATACTTGCCTCCTATCTAATATCTAATTGATATGCATTCTTGTATCATTATAGCCTCTTATAGTATGGAGTTTCCTTGAAATATCAGCTCAGTAGTCACCTTAAAGTCTTTTCTGATACCCCTAGGTATGAAAGTTCTCTTCTTCCTGAAATTATCTTATATTTCCTCTTTTCTTTACATGCTGTATTCCCCAGTTGAATGTTTGCCCCTTAAAGGAAATCATGTATGACTTTTGTCTTTTTATCTCCAGGTCTTGCACAAAGCAGATCTTTAATGTGAATTGAATTGAATAACTGGCATACTTATCACATCTGAAATGAGCTCAAAGTGTAGAGAGATATTTCATAAGTCGTATGATAGATAGGGTGAGACTCTTTAAATGATAGCCAAAAATATTGGGTCAAATCTAATCAAGTAAAATGTTATTATTTCAATACTCAATGGATGTGTGATGGCATTTATGTGGGTACTTCCCCTACTGGTGAGCATCTCAACTCAGCCATGTCTTCATATCCTATCAGATTTGGGGATCTGTTCTTCCTTAGTCTTTCAACAGAGGATCCAGATCTATCTCCCAGAATTTTAAAAACTGTAAATTAGTTAATACAATCTCAGGCAACATTAAACAGGATTATCCTGTAGCATCTATGCTTAGGGAACTGATATTCCCATTATATTCCACCCTGGTCAGACAACATCTGGAATACTACATCCAGGTTCAGACTTGAGCATTTTAAAAGGTTCAAGAGACATACTTTCTGGGTAATTTAATAATTTTTTAAAATAATGCCAGCATTTTGATAAAAGGATGGTCATTTGACCATTTTTCTCTTATACCAAAGACCCCTCATGGTCTTAAAAGAGTAGATATTCCTGAGGGTGGCAATCAACTCTGATTGGTTAATTATTAATGAGAAAATGAATATTACAATGAGAGGTTGGGCTATATTACAATGAAGGTTTTGGGGTATGTGACTTGGATCACTAAAATCTTGGTCAAAGAGACATCAATTTCCATATCACCTGTTTGACAAAAGAGAGAATCAACACTTTCCCCAGACCTGTCCGAGTAAACATGATGAGCAGGAATGCAACCATTAGCCTAAACTTAGAATATCTTTTACTGGCTGATTAGATCTTGACCTGGGTAAATCTGTGTGAGAGAGAGATTTTCCACATTAATTGGTTCCTGGATGAGGAAGCAGAAAAGGGGAAAAACATTGGTTCTGATTAAATAATTAGTTGTTAATACAAGAGAGAAATCATAATTTCTCAAAAGACCTATAATTAAGTAGGGTATTAATAAGGTAGGAAGTGTCCAAAGGAAGAGGTTAAAAAACTAGCAGCAACTTGATATCATGTCATAGGAGAATCCACTTAAGGGGAGATATGATACTAGTTTTATTTTATTTTATTTTTTTATTTTTAGTTTACAACACTCGGTTCTACATAATTTTGAGTTCCAGATTTTCTTCCCTCCCTCCCCCCCTCCCTCCCCAAGGCGGCATGGAATCTGATATATCTTTTATATATAACTTCTCATTGAACTTATTTACACAATAGTCAAGTTGTGGAGAAGAATTATGACCAATGGAATGAATCATGAGAAAGAAGAAAGAGAACCAAAAAAACCCCAAAAACAAAAGAGAGAAAAAAAGGGGAAAAAAGGCAAGCATAAAGTGTGCCTCAATCTGCATTCATACTTCATAGTTCTTTCTCTGGATGTAGATAGTATTCTCCATCATGAGTCCTTTGGAGTTGTCTTTGCACCTTGTGTTGCTGAGAAGAGCAAAGTCTATTAAGGTTAGTCCTCACAGAATCCATATATCTGTGGTTGTGTATGATGTTCTCCTGGCTCTGCTCTGCTCACTCAGCATTATATTGTGT
>JAQQSZ010000143.1:0-29469 GCA_028646595.1 Phalanger gymnotis | reverse complement strand
TCCACATAGCTGCCAAAATTATCTTCCTAATGTCTATATCTTACCACATCATTCCATCGCTCAAAATTCTCAAGAAGCTCTCGATTGCCTTTAGGGTAAAACAGAAATTCTTCAACCTGGCATTTGAAGCCTTCCAAGAATTGGCTTCCACCTAGCTTTCCAGATTCACTTCATAAGCTCTTGGATATAACGGTGGAAGGGACTTTAGACGTCACCTAGTCCAACATTCTCAGGAAACTGAGGCCTGAAGCACTCAGATGACTTTCTCGAGGTCACAGAGGTAGTAAATAATAGCGTAAATATCTGCTCTAGGGTCCTTTCACTTCCTAATACAGTGTTCTTTCCAGGATACCACGTTGCTCCAACAAAACAGTTTACACATGAGGAAAATATAGCTGAGTAGATCGAGAATGCGTAGGCTCACTAGCAATTAAATAAATACAGAAGACAACAAATTTAAGCTACCCAAATTCAACTAGGAAAAATTAAAATAAATGATACAACCCATGGCAGCACCATAAAAATGCACGTTCAGTCTTTCTGGAGAGCAATCTAACAGTGTATAACAAGAACTATAAAAGTGTTCCTACCCTTTGACCTAGTAATTTCACTTTGGGGAATATGCCCTAAGGTAATAAAACAAAAGGGAAAAGAAAGCAATTTGTACATAACTGTTCACAGTGATGCTACTTCTAATGTCAGAAAATTGGAAACCTAAATGCCCAGTGGTAAGGGGAAAAAACGAATTGGGGGATATCAACTCAATGGAATACTATATAACTATTTTTTTTTAACTTCTAAGCTCTCTTCCCACTTTTTTCCCCCATTAATTCCCCTGATATTCTTGACCTTTTGTTCCTCTAGATAAAATTTTAAATTATTTTGTCTAGCTCTATAAATAATCCTTTGCTAGTTTGATTGGCGTGGCATTGGATAAATAAACTAATTTAGTCAGCAATATAATTTTTATTATAATTGCTTAGTCTATGAGACCATTCTATGAGAAATGAATATTTCTCAAATTATTTAGATCTGTCTTCATTTTTATAGAGTTTTGTGTACAGAAATATAGTTGTGTTTATGTAGTTCCTGTGTTTATCCTGAGAAATAGACTTCCAAATATGTTATTTTTTTATTGTTGTTTTAAATGGAATTTTCCTTTCTATCTCTTCTGTTAGATTTTGTTGATAATATGCAGAAATGCTGATGATTTATGTGGATTTATTTTCTATCCTGCAACTTTGTTGAGGTTTTTAATTGTTTCGACTGGCTTTTTATTTGACTCTTCTTGGTGGCTCTTTAAATAAACTATCATGTTGTCTGCAAAAGGCAGTTATTTTGTTTCCTCTTTGACTATGTTTATTCCTTCAATTTCTTTTGTCATTGCTATATTTAGAATTTCTAGCACTACATTCAATAATAATAGTCACGATGAACATATTGCTTTATCCCTGATTGTATTAGAAAGTTTATCTCTACTACAAGTACTACTTATTACATTAAGAAAAGATTTGTTCATTCCTATGTTTTTTTAAAACAGGAATGAATATTATGTCTTATCAAAAGCTTTTCCTAAAATGCAATCCACGTCTAGAAAAAGAACTAAGGAGACTGAATGTAGATTGAAACATACTTGCTTTTGTTTGTTCGTTTGTTTCTTCTTTCTCTTGGTTTCTCCCATTTGTTCTAATCTCTCTTTACAACATGACTAATGTGAAAATATGTTTAACATGAATGTATATGAAGACCCTATATGAGATTGCATGCCATCTTGGAAGGGGGAGAAAATTTAGAACTCAAAATCAGTGAATGTTGAAAATGGAAAATAAATTTATTTTTTTTAAAAAAAAGCTTTTCTTATATCTATTGAAATATTTTAATTTTTATTTATATGGATAGATAATAATATTTATAATCTTCCTAGTATTGAACCAGCCCTGCATTTCTGGTATAAATTCAACTTGGCCATACTGTACAATCTTTATGATATATTGTTGTAGTTTCCTTTATTTGAAAATTTTGCATCAATATTTATTAGGAATATTGGTTTATAGTTTTTTCTCTGTTTTGACTCCCTTACATTAGGTATTGAGACCATGTTTGTATCATAGAAGGAATTTGGCAATACCCCTTTCTTTCCTATTTTTAAAATAGGAAATGTTTATTATGTATTAGAAATGGCTGTTCATTAAATATTTGAAAGAATTTGCTTAAAATCCATTTGGTCTTTTTTTTTTCCTCTTGGAGATCATTTATATCTTGTTCAATGTCTTCTAAGATTACGTTGTTTAAGTACTTCATTTTTTTGTTCTGGGCATTTTATGTATTTTAAAAATTAAACATCTTATTTAGATCATTAGTTCTACTGGTATATGATGGAGCAAAATGATTCCTAATAATTTGTTTCTTCTTCATTGGCTATGAATTCAGTTTTTATTTTTGATTCTGTTAATTTTTTTCTTTCAGTTTTTAAAAAAAATCACTTAGTTTATGGATTATCTATTTTATTTCCTTCCTTCCCCTCCCCCACAAAAGCTCCTAGTTTTACTTGGTAATTCCAGAGTTTTTCCTTTTTGATTTCATTAATCTCTCTTTTGGTTTTTGGGATTTCTATTTCAGTGTTAAATGGAAGGGGTTAATTTGTCACTTTTCTTTATTTTAATCCCATGCTCAGTTTACTAATCTGCTCTTTCTCTTTTAGAGATAATTTTTTCCTAAGCACTACATCAACTGAATTCCCCCAGATTTTGGTATTTTGTCTCATCTTTGATGAAATTACTGATGATTTCTGTGATTTGTTTGTTAATCCACTCATTCTTTATGATTGTTATTTAATCTCCTATTAATTTTAATTGTCTTATCGGTGGCCTTTTCTTGAATATAATTTTATTGGACTGTGATTTGTAAAAGATGAATTTAATATTTTTGCTTTTCTGCATTGGTTTGTTAGGTTTTTATGCCTTAATAAATGGTCCATTTTTGTTAAGGTGCCAGTAGTGCTGAGAAAAAGGCATGCTCCTTTTTATTCCCATTTAATAATCTTCAGAAGAGTATCATATCTAACTTTTCTGAAATTCTCTTCAGGTCTTTTATTTCTTTTTTGTTTGTTTTTTGGTTAGATTTATCTACATCTGAGAGAGGTAACTTGAGGCCCTCCAATATTATACCTTTACTGTCGATTTCTCCTTGTAACTTATTTAACTTTTCCTTTAAGTATTTATAGAGTATACCATTTAGTGCATATATGTTTAATATTGATCATTAATTCATTGTCTATGGCACCTATAGTTTCTCTCTTTAAGTCTACTTTTGCTGTTACTTTGTCTCCAATCAAAACTACTAGCTCTGTCTTTTTTTTTACATCAGCTGAAGCATATTAGTTTTTGCTATAGCTCCTTATTTAAAGTCTGTGCGCATCTTTCTGCTTCAAGTATATTTCTTGTAAACAACATAGTGTTGGATTCTACTTTTTGATCCATTGTACTATCTTCTTGCATTTAACAGTGAGTTAATTTGTTACATTCGCAGTTATAATTGTTAATTATGTGTTTCCCTCCATTCCATTCTTATACTTTTCCTTCTCTTTGTTTCCTACTTCCACTGCAGCTAGGTGGCACAGACAGAGTGCCAGGCCTGAAGTAAGGAAGACTCATCTTCCTGAGTTCAAATCTGGCCTCAGACACTTACCAGCTCTGTGACCTTGGGCAGGTCACTTAACTCTGGTTGCCTCAGTTTCCTCATCTATAAAATGATCTGGAGAAGGAAATGGCAAACCCCTCCAGTACCTCTGTTAAGAAAACCCCAAATGGGGTCACAAAGAGTCAAACACAACTGAAACAACTGAACAACAACAACTTTATAAGGAAAAGTGTGATGAGAAAGAGTGAACTTAGCACCAATACTCTAGGTTTGGTGTAATTTGCTTCTGTCCCCCTGTCCCCATTCTCTTTCTTTTACTTAGACCCCAACAACATGTTGCTATCCTGATGAAAAATTTTGTGAAAAATTCAAAAAGACAATTTGGAGAGATGCAAGTAGTTCAGAATTCAAATTTTTGTCTTGTTTAGTTGCCTAATTCCTAAACAGTGGGCAGATGGTATTTTACTTTATTTTGTGATATTCCCACACAGACGCCTAGGAAAGGCAGTATGGTAGGCTGAAGATAGAGAGCTGGCCTCAGAGTTGGGAAGACCCATGTTTTTAACACATTCCAGCTGGGAGGCTCTGGCCAAGTCATTTGACCTCTTATTGGTCTAGGCAACTCTTTCAGACTCTAAATTGCAGAAAAGGTGGTATCCTAAACTGGTGGAGGAGGTTTCCTTCCTGGGGATTCCCCCAACAAGATGACAGCTCTGGTGACTAACGCTATTCCCCACCTAACTCAAAATTTTCATTTAGATCAGTGATTCTTAATCCTTTGTGGCATGAATCCCTTTGGCAGATGTGACAGACCTATAGACCTCTAATCAGAATATGGTTTTTCAATGAATAAAATAAAACGCACAAGATTCCAAAAGAAAACAAACAAAATGGTTATTACAATTTTAAAAAGCCATGAGGTCACAGGTTCCAGAACCCTGATCTAAGTAAATACACGACAAGATAAGTATGAGGGCATGGAGTATAACTTACTCCAGCTCAGCCACAGACAGAGACAGCTGTACCCTTAGTCTTCATCGCCCATAATTTTGCCCCCTCTAAGACACTGGACTTTGAAATCCCTTTCTCTGTCTACATCTTCTTGCCATCTCTTCCTCTGCCTCATTCCTCCTGGACCTATTCTTTCTAGTCACCTTATCCCTCTTTATGTTCCAAGTCCATCACCCCTGCTCTGGTCTCACCTTCCCATTTGCAGTGTTGATGCTATAAGGATTTTTGTTTATTTTTAAATTTTGGTTTTTTTAAATTCTAAATTTAACAGACACCAGATAAAATGAGCATTTCCATATAGAAAGTAGAACAGGAAAAGAAAATTGGACACAAAACCGTGAATCTCAATTATGTATAGTTTGCTTTTCTTTTTAAGTTTATAATAAATACAGCAGGTAACTTTCAAAGCTGTCCAGCTTGTCTGCCTTTCTTTCTGGCCTTCCTTCTCTTCCATTTTCAAAAAATGCTTCAATGATCCTCTTTTCTTTCCTTTATTATGCTTTCATTTTGGGGAAAACATTACTCACTTCTCTCCTTCCTTTCACCACTCCCCAAATAAAATAAAGAAACCCAAAACCATGCGTAGTCAAGCAAAAGAAATTCCTACATTGACTATGTCCACAGATGTACATCTCATTCTGTACCTTGAGCTCATCACCTATCAAGAGGTAAGTAGCCTGTCATCATATAGCATTGATTAGAATTCTTGTCTTTAAAAGCCGTTTATTTTTGTAGTGTTGTGGTTATTGTATACTTTTTTCTTCTAGTTTTTTTCCACTTCCTTCTATTAATGCTATAGTTAACTCATTCAGCAATACACCATTTTGTAACTAATGTCCCAGAGTCCCACATATAGGCCAAATCCATTCTTGGGAACTATCCTAAAATATCTGTTTCTTTGGCTTGTATTTCTCCCACCAATTGTTTACTCTAGGAAATCTCAATATAGAGTTCACATCTAGATCTCTGCACATGCGGGCAAAAGACGACCCTTCCCTTCACCGGATTATGTACAAACACTTAAGGTGTTATCCTCAACGTGGTATCCCTGTACTAACAAATAATGACAGTTAGCATTTCTATAGTGTTTTAAGGCTTTCAAAATGCTTTCCAGATATTAAATCATTTGACCCTGACAATAACCCTGGGAGGCTGGTGTATTCTCATCGTCATATGAAGATGAGGAAAGTGAAGCTGAGACAAGGGAAGTGAAGCCCAAGTGAAGGTATGAGGCAAGATTGGAATTCAGGTCTTCCTAAGTCCAAATTCATCATTCTATCGACTGTGCCACCAAGGTGACAAGTATCTAAGCAACAGGGTGCTTCACAACTCATAAAGAAGATTTACTCAAGGTCCCAAGTATGGTGATACTGGGTATGTTCCTGTTTAAGTGAGATACTACAGCAAAAAAAAAAAAAAATGTAAAAAGCTAGAGCAAGAGCCTAACCCTTTAACCTAGTTAAGTTGACCAGATTCTTGGTCACATGCTCTATATAAGTATTTATGGAATATTACATTGTAAGGAGAGCAACTATGAAAGTCTTGAGGGTTCTGGTCAATGCAATGACCAACTGGGACTCCAGAGGACCAATCATGAAGGACGCTCCCCACCTCTCAGGCAGAGAGGCGATTAGCCAGGAGTGCAAGATGAGACACGTTTTCAGACACATCCAATGCATGAGTTTGTTTCACATGTTATATGTTCTATCTATCCAGGAGGGCTTTTATTGGGGGAGAGGGTGCGGTAGTGATGGCAATACAAAAGAAGGAAAGAAAAAAAGTAGCTCAATGAGTAGCTAAAAAAAATAAACATGAGAACAGAAGGACGTACAGAAAAAGACACAGACAATCAGGGCAGTGTTGGGACTACGATGTTAACTACCAACACAGACCAACTCCCAAACCCTCCAAATCAAACTATATTTATAGTTTCATATTTATATTCACATTCAAGCTGTAATTCATGGTTTAATATTCAGTGTAGTGGGTAGAAGGCTGGACCTGGAGTCAGGAAGACCTGATTTCAAATGCTGCCTTAGACACTCACTAATTGTGACCCAGGCTCAGTCATTTGCCTCAGTTTCCTCATCTATAAAATGGGGATGATAACATTGTTGTGAGGAATCAGTCAAAATGATATTTATTTGTAAAGTGTTTGCAAACCTTAAAGATCTGCATTAATGCTAGCTACCATTATATCATTCTTCGTGAAGGGAAAAATTTGTTGATTGTTGAGTTTATAATAATAATCAAAAGGTGAATTTTTAAAAATTATATAATTAATATGTGGTATGTACACAATTAAAATCCAATGCCTTTCCATTTTCTGTGCGACTTCTTGGATTTAAGACCTACAGTAGACTCTGTCCTCAGTACCACATAAAAAGTTTCTATAATTTCTTTCCAGACCTTTTCATATCTATTAATGTCTTAGTTATTACGAATTATACAATATTGAACTTCCACAATCAGGAAATTCATAATACCAGTATTATGGATATGGATTTCCATTTTCAGTAAAAAAAAATTTTTTTTGCAACTCAACCTCATTTCTTTTAGCTCTGACCTAATTTGTCTCGAGTTGTGGGCCTCTGGGTCCAAGCTAATTAATATACCTGATGAATTAGACAGGCTGGTAAAAAAAAAATCCTTAACAGTAGCATTGCTAACATGGTCTTATTTTGCATGCTGACGTGACACAATTGTATGACCATGATTCTTTTCTAATAGAACAAATGTAATGATTGCATTTATCCTTTTGAAGTCCTCTGTATATTTTAGTCCCAAATTTATGGTAAAGGAAATAGACAAATAGATTCAATTTCACCACCAGCTCCATAGAGGCCTCACTCCCTGATTCACAACCTCTTTAGAATTTCCAAGCAGAAATTATTTTCACTTTGCATTACAGCTTAAAGTCAGAGTATCCCTAATGCAGCAGTCAGAACATTATAATGAAAAATTAATTGCATAAATTATTGATTTTTGGATTGTTAAGATATATTTAAAGTTGAAAGCACAGAATCAATATCAATACATTTCTTAAAGCTTGCAATGCCAGACTTCTCCATTAGAGACAGAGTGACAGGTTGTTATTAAGCTATGCAAAGAATAGTTCTGTGTCTTTTGTGAGATATCGCAGTTTCAGCAAACCCTCTAATCCACTTGGTGGTTTTGATGCCTTGATAGATACACAATACTTCAGCCACTTGGAAAGTTTTCCTTTTGGGAGATTTGCATACACTTAGAAAGGAATTAAACACACACATACACACACACACACACACACACACTCACACCCACAGAGGGTTGGCAGAAACGACTCAATGCTCTGCTTCCTGTCTAATGTTCTTGACCTTGACATTCTAATGTGGTACAAGACAATTAGAGAAAGCCCCGAGGGTGGAAGAATTATAGGGACTTTGCCTGCTAAATCAGGATTTGCCAGGAGGGATGAGTGGCTATTTCTGTTTTCTTTCACCAGTAATGTTTAATATCATTTATCAACTAGGCATAGTATAGCTTACTCTCAGAATGTGTCTGTGTTGTGATGATGAGGAGGAGGAGGATGACAGGATTTGAGTAGCACTGTCAAGCTCGAACAATGCTTATACTATGAAGATCTTCCTCTGATGCATCATCTTCCCATGAAGGTGACCCCTGGGCTGTCCATGACCAAGCCACTGGACCACAGGCTCCATCAGGTCCTACCAAACTGGAAAAACTCTGAGGACAGACCCAGCAGTGGAATGTGCATCTGTTGTCCCATAACCAACCCAGCCTAGCTGAGAGAGGCTCATCATTAGGTTGGCCTCCGGCACATGAATAATCTGTCAACTTTCAAAGACCCCCTACCAAGTTGTAGGGGCACCTAGGTTACACAATGGATACAGTGCTGGGCCTGGAGTCAGAAAGACCTGAGTTCAAATGTGCTCTCAGACACTAACTGCATGAGGTCACTGAACCTGTCTGCCTCAGTTTCCTCATCTGTAAAATGGTGGTAATAATAGGCCCTACCTCCCAGGGGTTGTTGTGAAGATTAAAGGATATATAAAGTGCTTTTCAAAATTCAAAGCTTTATATAAATTATTACTATCATTATTGGAGGGGCTGGTAACTCGCTGTTATGGGCAATAAGCATACCACTTGAATCACAAGTGAGCATTCGGTTCAATCCAGAAAGCATTTACTAGGCTTTGGAGCACAATGGAGGAACTGTGAGAGGGAAAGGGCGTACGTACAGAGACAAAAACAAGACAGCATCTGCCCATAAGGAATCAATGTAGCCATGTAGCACATGCACAATGCAAGGTATATACAAAGTAATATGATTTCAAGAAGAGAGAGCTTCTGTGTGGGAGGACCAGGAAAGGCTGGAAGAAGGAGGTGGCCTGTCGGTGGGTTGCTTGTTGTCCTTTGTTCTCCAAGAGGACCAAAATGGCATTACTATGCTTGAGTCAAGATTCAGTGTGTCCCACGGTGGCTCATCAGGCCAATACGGGCTAGGAATGCTCTATCACAGGTCAGGCACAAATAGTCCGTGTGAACATTTGGGGTGGATGCTCCAGCGAGGGTACTCTGAAGGCAGCTAGGGATCCTCAGAGGCAGAGGGAGAAGAGAGTGCATTCTAGACATGGGGAATCACTGGGCAAGGCAAGGAGGGAAAGAAGAGGAAGGTTCAGGGAAGGGCTTATTGGGCCAGCTGGACAAGAACTGAACACAAAGTGAGTGGGATCAATGTGGAAAGGGATTGGGAGCCAGGCTGGGAAGGGCTTTAAGTACCAGGCTGAGAAGTTTCTAGTTTATCCTAGAGGTTATATATAGCCAGGGAAGGTATTTAAGCAGGGATGTTACACGGTCAGAATTTTGGCAGGGACGTGGAGGGGAGCCACTGAACAAGATTAATCTCTCTGCCACATGCAGCCCTTCAGACAGAGGAATGCAGCTGGCATGTTCCTCAGGCCTTTTTTTTTTTTCAGGCTAAACATTCTCAATTCCAGTCAATCCTCACACAGCAAGGACTTGGGGCCCATCGCCGTCCTAGCTGCCCTTCTCTGACTGCTCCTGGATTTTCCATGTCCTTCTTAAAATGTGCTCTGCAGAATTTAACACAATAGCCCAGGCGTGATCTCATTTCTGCCTCTCAAAACATTCTGTCTCTGGGAAGCTTCCCGTTGCCCCTTCGCCCTTTTCTTGGGAATACAAACTGAGCTGAATTGCTGAGCTATGAATGAATGAATGGATGAAGAGGAGGGAAAGTGTCCTGAGGAGTGATGGTTCAATGAAAAGAGGGCTCTGATGCTTCTGACCTCAGTGAGTGACCTTGGCCATCTCTCTGGGCTACAGGCTCCCCGTCTCTAGGGATCTCTAAGGCCTCTCCCCCTCCTCAGAGGAGGATCCTATGATCTAGCAGGTACAGTCCACCTGTCAATCAACCGTGATAAAGGGCCTACTATGTGCAAGTGTCTTGTTTGGTTGTGTCTGACTCTCTGTGACCTCATTTGGGGTTTTCTTGGCAGAGATATTGGAGTGGTTTGCCATGTCCTTCTCCAGCTCATTTTACTGATGAGGAAACCGAGGCAACCAGGGTTAAGTGACTTGCCCAGGGTCACACAGCTAATGTCTGAGGTCGAATTTGAACTCAGGTTTTCCTGACTCTGGGCACAGTGTCCTGCCCACTGAACCACCTGGCTACCCCACTATGTGCAAGCACTGGGTCCCAAATCCTACCTCTGATTCCTGCTACCTTGGGTGACCCTGGGCAGGTCACTTCCCTGGGCCTCAGTTTCCCCATCTATCAAAGGAAGCAGGCAGGTGGTTCTAGACAGGTTCCTTCTAGCACTGTAGCATTAACACTGGGATGGGAGAGCTCTCTCTGTCTGCCCCTCCCCCACCTGCCCCGGCACGTGGGTGGAAGCCCCGCCCCTTCCGGTCTCTCTTCCCACCTCCCAGGGCTGGTTTCCTGCCGCTGCTGCCCCTCCCGAGGACGTTCTGGAAGCTTCCAGAGACCAGGGGTGGGGGAGGGGAGAAAAGGCGGGCAAATCTTCACCTTGAGGATTGTTACTGGATGGTCCTCCTGAACCCTGGACCGCGGGGGCCATCACCCTCATTTTACCGGAGAAAAAACTGAGGCTAAGAAGGACGTCACCACCCGCGTGACCCGGAAGTAAGTGGCAGAGCCGGATTAAGGAGGGAGGTGGGGGAGGGGAGCCTGTTAGCCTTCGGAGCCGAATGTGGTTTTTAAAACTATTTTCACTGCGTCAGTGTGTTAATGATGGTCATAACCGCTGGCATTTCTGTAACCCTTAAAGGCAGTTTAAGACCACTTGATCGCTAATGAAGTGTAATTGGTTTCTTTTGTAATACTATATATTTTAATGATAATTAAAGGAACATTTATGTTTTTAAAGGCATTTTTTTAAAAAACACTTCCATGCCCAGATTTCAGTGTAATTGGTTTGCTTTGTAAAGCTGTGCATTTCGGTAGTAGCATAACCAGCACGTGCCTTTTAAAGGCATTGCACGAGTATTTTGGGCACTGTATTTCAGTGTCATTGGTTTCTTCCGTCGCCCTTTCTATGTTAATAACACTAACAAGTAACGTTTATAAAAGTGCTTTTAAGAAATATTTTGATCACTATTAAAGTGTCATTGGGCTCCTTCCTAACCCTAGTAATAGTGACAAATAACTCACATTTATAGAACTTTTAAAAGTGTTTTTAAAAATTTAAAAGATGAAAAATGACTCAAACGAGGATAGGAGAACATACCCCCAATGTGCACCGTTGTGGAGGTGCGAGGTTTACAGGTGTTGAATATTGCACATGTTTGGACTTTTTCAATGTATTAATCAATTATGCTGATGTTTTTCTCCTTAAAAAACCACTTCTTTTATGAAATGGTTTTTCGGGAGGAGAGAGGGAGGAATACGACGTTAAATTATGATGATATGGAAAAAAAAGACCAATAAAAAGTTATTTTCAATAAGAAAAAAAGCGTTTTTAAGAAATATTTTGGTCACTGGATTTCACTCCGTTGGTTTCCTTGTATTTTCCTCTGTGTTTAATTCCATACATTTAAAAATCTGGCTCTGTGAAAGTCTTTGGGTGGCTGCTGCTGCTTGCTGCCCACTCCAGGTGGAAGCTTGGGATTACAGGGTGACATCTTTCCCTCCCCCTCCCCCCACAGCTCCCTCTCCCTCCACCCCTGGGAACCCCCTTCCTAGGCCTTTCCTTCCCCCCCTCCACTTGCAGGGCCCTCTTGCTATTTCCCCCATATTTTGTATTTGTTCTTCCACTGCTTCTCCTGAGTACAGTCTAACCTCCAGGAGCAGCTTCGTGTTTGTCTTTCTGCTTCCAGGGTCTGCGCCTGAAGAAGATGCTGAATAGATTCTCATTGATATGAGAGGGCCCCCACATTGACTCTTCTCCGGCTGAGGCTGAGAAGGGGGTGCAAATTGCCCTGTGGCCTTAGGGCCGCACCACTGAACGTTGGGTTTTATACTTCGTTGTGTATATTTTTTGCTCCGAACTTAGTAGGATAAAGATAGGGGATTGGGTCTTTGCTTTCACTGAAGATTGAAGATATAGAAAGATATAGAAGATATAGAAAAAAAAAAAACCAGATACGGAGTATCCAAAACAACCGGCCTGGGAAAAAACGTCAAGGGGACCCAACAGAAAAATTTCCAGACTTCCTGAAAATCATGAACAAGAGAGGCTGGATGCAAAATTTCAAGATAGCACAAATGAAAATTGCCCAGATTTATCGTTGTTCAGTTGTGTCCAAGTCTTTGTAACCCCATTTGGGGCTTTCTTGGCAGAGATAGTGGAGTGGTTTGCCATTTCCTTCACCAGCTTGTTTTACAGATGAGGAAACTGAGGCAGAGTTAAGTGACTTGCCCAGGGTCACATAGCTAGTAAGTGTCTGAGGCTGGATTTGAACTCGGGAAGATGCGTTTTCCTGATTCCAGGCCAGGCACCATCTGGTTGTCCTTGCCCAGATTTACTAGATCCTAGAAGGCAAATTAAAGATAGAGCAAAGCCACAAGCTGCCTCCTGAAGGAGAGCAATAGATGGGGATTGGAGATGTGATCTCACTGATAGAGAGAACTCCCAGATGAGGAAGATGTGCCCTGAGCTACAATCCTTCCTGTTATTTCAAACAAGATTGATTTTATGAGACTAGACTCTAAACTTCACCCCATAAAACTACCACCTGATGCCCAATCCTGTTTAGGGTTGATTTCCCTGTTTTGGAGGACCTTTATTTGCCTCTGTGGCTATCCTCCACATCTCTGCATTTCACCCTGGCATTCAGAAACATCTCCTGGTGCATACCTCTGCCTGGCTCTCAAGATCAGGGACCCTGTCTTCATCAGAGCAAATTCTCTTTCCCTTGGGAAGGCTCCAGCCCTTTTCCCAGTGGGTCCTCTAGCGTTACTACTACCGGCAGGCAGGGGTGTGCCTTTGCACCCCCTGGTAAAACCCGCTTTGCCAGGCCAGGTTAGCACCTTCTCTGCGAGTTCCCTGCAAGCCCTGAGAGGTTCAAGGACTGGCCCAGGATCACACCACTCTTGGTGAGAGCTGAACCCATGTGTACTTGGCCTTGAGGCTGACTCTCTGTCCCCTACTGCACATTACCTGATTAATCATCAACATGGACTAAGGGAGTAAAACCATCCCTAAAATTAGAAGTACGTCCTACGTACATTTAAACCAAATTGAATTAGACATACTGACCAAGAGTTTTGCAGCAAACAGTCTAGTCCACCCCTCTCTTTTAGATGTCCAGGCTTATACCTTCAAATGCAAGACACACCTGGCTCCCAACTCCCAATCTCTACCAGATCCCCCCACACTGGAAGGGCTTTTGGTACAGGCAGAGCCTGGTTTACTTTCAGGTTGTTTAGTCGTTTCAGTGACTTACTCTTCATGACCCCATTTGGAGTTTTCTTGGCAGAGATACTGGAGTGGTTTGCCATTTCCTTCTCCAGCCCATTTTACAGATGAGGAAACTGAGGCAAGTAGTCACACAGCTGGTCAGTGTCTGAGGCCAGGTTGGAACTCAGAAAGATGAGTCTTCGTGATTCCAATCCCAGCACTCCATCCACCGCCCACCAGCAGGAGGTGAGTATTTTTGGCCACATCTACTCCTGTACTGTCTCCTACACCCGCGAGAGGCCATGGTCTGCATCATTCCGGAGGATGAAGTGGCCAGGCTGATGAAATCCCTCCTCCTCCAAGACTTTCAGTGATGTGGAGACAGGTCAGAGAGTCATCCTCTCAGCCTTAGCTACAGCGCTTTCTCCTTCCCTCTCAGGCATTTTCATCTGGGCATAAGCAAAGAGTAAGTGTGTCTCCGTGTTAGGTCATACAGCCACTCCGTGATCGGGGTTGCCAAACCCAGGCCTGCTTTTCTTCATTTTTTGCTGCTCCTGGTCTTGCTCTTGAGCAGAAAATGGGGCATTGTGTCCATTCATCGACACCCGACCTTAGCCGATACTTACGTCCCAGGTCCTGTGGCTACGCTGTCAATACAAAGAGAAAAAAGGAACATTTCTCCTACTCTATTGGGGAAAACAGCAGGCGACAAAAAATGAAATATGTAACAAAGTGGATACAAAGTGCTGGGGAGAACAGGGCAGAAACTGTCCCTGAAGTTGAGCCTTGAAGAAAACCATGGATCCCACAAGGCAGATGAGGAGGGTGTAGGGCACAGAACATCCTATCCAAAAGCTTGGACATTCGGTGAAGTATTTGTACTGTTTAGGGGACAGCAAGCAGGCCGGTCTAGCTGGAGCATGGTGTGCATATAGGAGCCTTGAAAAGTGGCCAGGAGCATGGCCAGGAGCAAGACCTTAAAGGGCTTTGAAAGCCAAACAAAAGAGTTTCTCAATTATCCTGTGGGCAAGAGGGAGTGACTCAACCTCTTCATGGGGGGAATGACTAGGTCAGCCCTCTGCTCTAGGAACATCAGTTTGGCCCAGTGGAGCTCATTTGGCTGTGGTGGATGGGTTGGAGAGAGGAGAGGCTGGGGTTAGGGGGCTATTGTAACGGTCCAGGGGAGAAGGGGTGCTGGCTGTGGGAATGGGGAGAAGAGCACATCTGAGTTGTGTTGTGGGGGCAGAACTGACCCTTCTTGGAAATGATTAACTGTGAGGAGTAAGGGAGAAGAGAGAGTTGAGGATGACCCCAACTGCCCCCCAAAAAGTGATTATAGAAACCCAGAGAATTTCAGGGCACCAGCCTCCGCCAAAGTCCTACTCAGATGCCTTATTGGGCTTTGAGGATGGTGCTGGGTTTTCAAAGGCCATGACTGAGGACCAGGCTAGCTAGTTCATAGAGATTTGTCACGGGAGCTCTAGCTGCCAGATGGTGACTTCTTCACCACAGCAGTCCATTAAACCTTGTGCTTAGTTGTAGAAGGGTTCTGGTTCTCATTACTGGAAGAGGACTCACAAAGACCAAAGCATGGATCTGTGAAAGAAAGTTTTAGCTGTCACTTATTCTCCTTAATTCCATGTTAGGTAGCGAGCACTCTGGTTGGAAGATGAACGAGATACGAACAATGTTGTGTGTGATATTTCAGGGAAAGCTTCAAGGTTATTTTTCACTTTGTTCAGTGATTACTTTAGCCATACCTGTTGGAGATCAGCCACCTGGACTTCTCTATGTCCATGGCAGCCATAAACCCGTGGTGGTAGAGCATGGGGCATACTGGGGAAGTACCTGTAGAGCTGAACCCCTGGGCTTCCCTGCTGACCCAAGACAGCTCAGCTGTTATACAAGGACAATGTGGTCTTCGAGGTTTAAAAATCCTGGAATCTTTCTCTCTTTCAAAACCTTCAAGAGGCTTGTGTATGCCATGGTTAATTTCATCTCTCTACAGAAGTATTCCAGGACTGCTTCCATAATAGTGTGTAGTGATAAGAGCATCTTCAGAGGATTAATGGGTTGGTGTTAATAGCAAAAAAAAAAAAATCCCCCAACATCTTTTAACCTCTTGGTTAAAAACCTAATTACCTCCTTTAATCCAGAAATAGGAAAAACTCTTGAGATTTCAAGTAGAGTTTATTATAACTTCCTGTAAAAAATACCATGGAAACAGCTTCCCTGAGGTGATCTCAGTCCTTCTGCTTCTTTTTTGTAAAAAGTCAGAGAGAGAGACTGCTAATGGATGGTGGGATTTGGAACCCAAGGGGCTCTGACGAAGCTTTGACATTTAGAAAAGTCACTTACCTGCCTTCAGCCTCGGTTTCCTAATCTGTAAAATGAGAATAACCTGGAGCATCTGCCCTCCTAAGGTTGTGAGGCTCAAAGAGTATATGTAAAAGAAAGATAACATTAAAAATAGTTGAGTAGATATTAATTAGCATTATAAAATGTGATAAAAAATAAAAACCTACAAAACGTTAAGGATCGAGCTCACAAAAGCTTGACGAGAAGAGCAGCATTTGGGTAGATAAAAAGAAGCCAAGAAGGGAAGGGATGGGGGTGAAACAAAAGGAAATAAAGGAGTGACTTGGAAGGAGTGGGAGGGTGATTGAGAAGAGATACTTCCACCCAAGACTCCTAGGGTGACTGCCTTTGGAGGGCATTGGCCATTGGAGGAAGAAAACCCAACCTTGCACAATGTAGCCCCTGAGCTGCTTCTACTTTCCTAGGCTTGTGCCCAGGTTCCAGGAGTACCCAGGCACGCCCCTGCCTGCTGGTAGTAGTAACACTAGAGGACCCACTGGGGAAAGGGCTGGAGCCTTCCTGTGGGAAAGGGAATTTGCTCTGATGAAGACAGGGCCTCTGATCTTGAGAGCCAGGCAGAGATATGCACCAGGAGATGTTTCTGAATGCCAGGGTGAAATGCAGAGATGTGGAGGATAGCCACAGAGGCAAATAAAGGTCCTCCAAAACAGGGAAATCAACCCTAAACAGGATTGGGCATCAGGTGGTAGTTTTATGGGGTGAAGTTTAGAGTCTAGTCTCATAAAATCAATCTTGTTTGAAATAACAGGAAGGATTGTAGCTCAGGGCACATCTTCCTCATCTGGGAGTTCTCTCTATCAGTGAGATCACATCTCCAATCCCCATCTATTGCTCTCCTTCAGGAGGCAGCTTGTGGCTTTGCTCTATCTTTAATCTGCCTTCTAGGATCTAGTAAATCTGGGCAAGGACAACCAGATGGTGCCTGGCCTGGAATCAGGAAAACGCATCTTCCCGAGTTCAAATCCAGCCTCAGACACTTACTAGCTGTGTGGCCCTGGGCAAGTCACTTAACTCTGCCTCAGTTTCCTCATCTGTAAAACAAGCTGGTGAAGGAAATGGCAAACCACTCCACTATCTCTGCCAAGAAAGCCCCAAATGGGGTTACAAAGACTTGGACACAACTGAACAACGATAAATCTGGGCAATTTTCATTTGTGCTATCTTGAAATTTTGCATCCAGCCTCTCTTGTTCATGATTTTCAGGAAGTCTGGAAATTTTTCTGTTGGGTCCCCTTGACGTTTTTTCCCAGGCCGGTTGTTTTGGATACTCCGTATCTGGTTTTTTTTTTTTCTATATCTTCTATATCTTTCTATATCTTCAATCTTCAGTGAAAGCAAAGACCCAATCCCCTATCTTTATCCTACTAAGTTCGGAGCAAAAAATATACACAACGAAGTATAAAACCCAACGTTCAGTGGTGCGGCCCTAAGGCCACAGGGCAATTTGCACCCCCTTCTCAGCCTCAGCCGGAGAAGAGTCAATGTGGGGGCCCTCTCATATCAATGAGAATCTATTCAGCATCTTCTTCAGGCGCAGACCCTGGAAGCAGAAAGACAAACACGAAGCTGCTCCTGGAGGTTAGACTGTACTCAGGAGAAGCAGTGGAAGAACAAATACAAAATATGGGGGAAATAGCAAGAGGGCCCTGCAAGTGGAGGGGGGGAAGGAAAGGCCTAGGAAGGGGGTTCCCAGGGGTGGAGGGAGAGGGAGCTGTGGGGGGAGGGGGAGGGAAAGATGTCACCCTGTAATCCCAAGCTTCCACCTGGAGTGGGCAGCAAGCAGCAGCAGCCACCCAAAGACTTTCACAGAGCCAGATTTTTAAATGTATGGAATTAAACACAGAGGAAAATACAAGGAAACCAACGGAGTGAAATCCAGTGACCAAAATATTTCTTAAAAACGCTTTTTTTCTTATTGAAAATAACTTTTTATTGGTCTTTTTTTTCCATATCATCATAATTTAACGTCGTATTCCTCCCTCTCTCCTCCCGAAAAACCATTTCATAAAAGAAGTGGTTTTTTAAGGAGAAAAACATCAGCATAATTGATTAATACATTGAAAAAGTCCAAACATGTGCAATATTCAACACCTGTAAACCTCGCACCTCCACAACGGTGCACATTGGGGGTATGTTCTCCTATCCTCGTTTGAGTCATTTTTCATCTTTTAAATTTTTAAAAACACTTTTAAAAGTTCTATAAATGTGAGTTATTTGTCACTATTACTAGGGTTAGGAAGGAGCCCAATGACACTTTAATAGTGATCAAAATATTTCTTAAAAGCACTTTTATAAACGTTACTTGTTAGTGTTATTAACATAGAAAGGGCGACGGAAGAAACCAATGACACTGAAATACAGTGCCCAAAATACTCGTGCAATGCCTTTAAAAGGCACGTGCTGGTTATGCTACTACCGAAATGCACAGCTTTACAAAGCAAACCAATTACACTGAAATCTGGGCATGGAAGTGTTTTTTAAAAAAATGCCTTTAAAAACATAAATGTTCCTTTAATTATCATTAAAATATATAGTATTACAAAAGAAACCAATTACACTTCATTAGCGATCAAGTGGTCTTAAACTGCCTTTAAGGGTTACAGAAATGCCAGCGGTTATGACCATCATTAACACACTGACGCAGTGAAAATAGTTTTAAAAACCACATTCGGCTCCGAAGGCTAACAGGCTCCCCTCCCCCACCTCCCTCCTTAATCCGGCTCTGCCACTTACTTCCGGGTCACGCGGGTGGTGACGTCCTTCTTAGCCTCAGTTTTTTCTCCGGTAAAATGAGGGTGATGGCCCCCGCGGTCCAGGGTTCAGGAGGACCATCCAGTAACAATCCTCAAGGTGAAGATTTGCCCGCCTTTTCTCCCCTCCCCCACCCCTGGTCTCTGGAAGCTTCCAGAACGTCCTCGGGAGGGGCAGCAGCGGCAGGAAACCAGCCCTGGGAGGTGGGAAGAGAGACCGGAAGGGGCGGGGCTTCCACCCACGTGCCGGGGCAGGTGGGGGAGGGGCAGACAGAGAGAGCTCTCCCATCCCAGTGTTAATGCTACAGTGCTAGAAGGAACCTGTCTAGAACCACCTGCCTGCTTCCTTTGATAGATGGGGAAACTGAGGCCCAGGGAAGTGACCTGCCCAGGGTCACCCAAGGTAGCAGGAATCAGAGGTAGGATTTGGGACCCAGTGCTTGCACATAGTGGGGTAGCCAGGTGGTTCAGTGGGCAGGACACTGTGCCCAGAGTCAGGAAAACCTGAGTTCAAATTCGACCTCAGACATTAGCTGTGTGACCCTGGGCAAGTCACTTAACCCTGGTTGCCTCGGTTTCCTCATCAGTAAAATGAGCTGGAGAAGGACATGGCAAACCACTCCAATATCTCTGCCAAGAAAACCCCAAATGAGGTCACAGAGAGTCAGACACAACCAAACAAGACACTTGCACATAGTAGGCCCTTTATCACGGTTGATTGACAGGTGGACTGTACCTGCTAGATCATAGGATCCTCCTCTGAGGAGGGGGAGAGGCCTTAGAGATCCCTAGAGACGGGGAGCCTGTAGCCCAGAGAGATGGCCAAGGTCACTCACTGAGGTCAGAAGCATCAGAGCCCTCTTTTCATTGAACCATCACTCCTCAGGACACTTTCCCTCCTCTTCATCCATTCATTCATTCATAGCTCAGCAATTCAGCTCAGTTTGTATTCCCAAGAAAAGGGCAAAGGGGCAACGGGAAGCTTCCCAGAGACAGAATGTTTTGAGAGGCAGAAATGAGATCACGCCTGGGCTATTGTGTTAAATTCTGCAGAGCACATTTTAAGAAGGACATGGAAAATCCAGGAGCAGTCAGAGAAGGGCAGCTAGGACGGCGATGGGCCCCAAGTCCTTGCTGTGTGAGGATTGACTGGAATTGAGAATGTTTAGCCTGAAAAAAAAAAAAGGCCTGAGGAACATGCCAGCTGCATTCCTCTGTCTGAAGGGCTGCATGTGGCAGAGAGATTAATCTTGTTCAGTGGCTCCCCTCCACGTCCCTGCCAAAATTCTGACCGTGTAACATCCCTGCTTAAATACCTTCCCTGGCTATATATAACCTCTAGGATAAACTAGAAACTTCTCAGCCTGGTACTTAAAGCCCTTCCCAGCCTGGCTCCCAATCCCTTTCCACATTGATCCCACTCACTTTGTGTTCAGTTCTTGTCCAGCTGGCCCAATAAGCCCTTCCCTGAACCTTCCTCTTCTTTCCCTCCTTGCCTTGCCCAGTGATTCCCCGTGTCTAGAATGCACTCTCTTCTCCCTCTGCCTCTGAGGATCCCTAGCTGCCTTCAGAGTACCCTCGCTGGAGCATCCACCCCAAATGTTCACACGGACTATTTGTGCCTGACCTGTGATAGAGCATTCCTAGCCCGTATTGGCCTGATGAGCCACCGTGGGACACACTGAATCTTGACTCAAGCATAGTAATGCCATTTTGGTCCTCTTGGAGAACAAAGGACAACAAGCAACCCACCGACAGGCCACCTCCTTCTTCCAGCCTTTCCTGGTCCTCCCACACAGAAGCTCTCTCTTCTTGAAATCATATTACTTTGTATATACCTTGCATTGTGCATGTGCTACATGGCTACATTGATTCCTTATGGGCAGATGCTGTCTTGTTTTTGTCTCTGTACGTACGCCCTTTCCCTCTCACAGTTCCTCCATTGTGCTCCAAAGCCTAGTAAATGCTTTCTGGATTGAACCGAATGCTCACTTGTGATTCAAGTGGTATGCTTATTGCCCATAACAGCGAGTTACCAGCCCCTCCAATAATGATAGTAATAATTTATATAAAGCTTTGAATTTTGAAAAGCACTTTATATATCCTTTAATCTTCACAACAACCCCTGGGAGGTAGGGCCTATTATTACCACCATTTTACAGATGAGGAAACTGAGGCAGACAGGTTCAGTGACCTCATGCAGTTAGTGTCTGAGAGCACATTTGAACTCAGGTCTTTCTGACTCCAGGCCCAGCACTGTATCCATTGTGTAACCTAGGTGCCCCTACAACTTGGTAGGGGGTCTTTGAAAGTTGACAGATTATTCATGTGCCGGAGGCCAACCTAATGATGAGCCTCTCTCAGCTAGGCTGGGTTGGTTATGGGACAACAGATGCACATTCCACTGCTGGGTCTGTCCTCAGAGTTTTTCCAGTTTGGTAGGACCTGATGGAGCCTGTGGTCCAGTGGCTTGGTCATGGACAGCCCAGGGGTCACCTTCATGGGAAGATGATGCATCAGAGGAAGATCTTCATAGTATAAGCATTGTTCGAGCTTGACAGTGCTACTCAAATCCTGTCATCCTCCTCCTCCTCATCATCACAACACAGACACATTCTGAGAGTAAGCTATACTATGCCTAGTTGATAAATGATATTAAACATTACTGGTGAAAGAAAACAGAAATAGCCACTCATCCCTCCTGGCAAATCCTGATTTAGCAGGCAAAGTCCCTATAATTCTTCCACCCTCGGGGCTTTCTCTAATTGTCTTGTACCACATTAGAATGTCAAGGTCAAGAACATTAGACAGGAAGCAGAGCATTGAGTCGTTTCTGCCAACCCTCTGTGGGTGTGAGTGTGTGTGTGTGTGTGTGTGTGTGTGTATGTGTGTGTTTAATTCCTTTCTAAGTGTATGCAAATCTCCCAAAAGGAAAACTTTCCAAGTGGCTGAAGTATTGTGTATCTATCAAGGCATCAAAACCACCAAGTGGATTAGAGGGTTTGCTGAAACTGCGATATCTCACAAAAGACACAGAACTATTCTTTGCATAGCTTAATAACAACCTGTCACTCTGTCTCTAATGGAGAAGTCTGGCATTGCAAGCTTTAAGAAATGTATTGATATTGATTCTGTGCTTTCAACTTTAAATATATCTTAACAATCCAAAAATCAATAATTTATGCAATTAATTTTTCATTATAATGTTCTGACTGCTGCATTAGGGATACTCTGACTTTAAGCTGTAATGCAAAGTGAAAATAATTTCTGCTTGGAAATTCTAAAGAGGTTGTGAATCAGGGAGTGAGGCCTCTATAGAGCTGGTGGTGAAATTGAATCTATTTGTCTATTTCCTTTACCATAAATTTGGGACTAAAATATACAGAGGACTTCAAAAGGATAAATGCAATCATTACATTTGTTCTATTAGAAAAGAATCATGGTCATACAATTGTGTCACGTCAGCATGCAAAATAAGACCATGTTAGCAATGCTACTGTTAAGGATTTTTTTTTTACCAGCCTGTCTAATTCATCAGGTATATTAATTAGCTTGGACCCAGAGGCCCACAACTCGAGACAAATTAGGTCAGAGCTAAAAGAAATGAGGTTGAGTTGCAAAAAAAATTTTTTTTTACTGAAAATGGAAATCCATATCCATAATACTGGTATTATGAATTTCCTGATTGTGGAAGTTCAATATTGTATAATTCGTAATAACTAAGACATTAATAGATATGAAAAGGTCTGGAAAGAAATTATAGAAACTTTTTATGTGGTACTGAGGACAGAGTCTACTGTAGGTCTTAAATCCAAGAAGTCGCACAGAAAATGGAAAGGCATTGGATTTTAATTGTGTACATACCACATATTAATTATATAATTTTTAAAAATTCACCTTTTGATTATTATTATAAACTCAACAATCAACAAATTTTTCCCTTCACGAAGAATGATATAATGGTAGCTAGCATTAATGCAGATCTTTAAGGTTTGCAAACACTTTACAAATAAATATCATTTTGACTGATTCCTCACAACAATGTTATCATCCCCATTTTATAGATGAGGAAACTGAGGCAAATGACTGAGCCTGGGTCACAATTAGTGAGTGTCTAAGGCAGCATTTGAAATCAGGTCTTCCTGACTCCAGGTCCAGCCTTCTACCCACTACACTGAATATTAAACCATGAATTACAGCTTGAATGTGAATATAAATATGAAACTATAAATATAGTTTGATTTGGAGGGTTTGGGAGTTGGTCTGTGTTGGTAGTTAACATCGTAGTCCCAACACTGCCCTGATTGTCTGTGTCTTTTTCTGTACGTCCTTCTGTTCTCATGTTTATTTTTTTTAGCTACTCATTGAGCTACTTTTTTTCTTTCCTTCTTTTGTATTGCCATCACTACCGCACCCTCTCCCCCAATAAAAGCCCTCCTGGATAGATAGAACATATAACATGTGAAACAAACTCATGCATTGGATGTGTCTGAAAACGTGTCTCATCTTGCACTCCTGGCTAATCGCCTCTCTGCCTGAGAGGTGGGGAGCGTCCTTCATGATTGGTCCTCTGGAGTCCCAGTTGGTCATTGCATTGACCAGAACCCTCAAGACTTTCATAGTTGCTCTCCTTACAATGTAATATTCCATAAATACTTATATAGAGCATGTGACCAAGAATCTGGTCAACTTAACTAGGTTAAAGGGTTAGGCTCTTGCTCTAGCTTTTTACATTTTTTTTTTTTTTTGCTGTAGTATCTCACTTAAACAGGAACATACCCAGTATCACCATACTTGGGACCTTGAGTAAATCTTCTTTATGAGTTGTGAAGCACCCTGTTGCTTAGATACTTGTCACCTTGGTGGCACAGTCGATAGAATGATGAATTTGGACTTAGGAAGACCTGAATTCCAATCTTGCCTCATACCTTCACTTGGGCTTCACTTCCCTTGTCTCAGCTTCACTTTCCTCATCTTCATATGACGATGAGAATACACCAGCCTCCCAGGGTTATTGTCAGGGTCAAATGATTTAATATCTGGAAAGCATTTTGAAAGCCTTAAAACACTATAGAAATGCTAACTGTCATTATTTGTTAGTACAGGGATACCACGTTGAGGATAACACCTTAAGTGTTTGTACATAATCCGGTGAAGGGAAGGGTCGTCTTTTGCCCGCATGTGCAGAGATCTAGATGTGAACTCTATATTGAGATTTCCTAGAGTAAACAATTGGTGGGAGAAATACAAGCCAAAGAAACAGATATTTTAGGATAGTTCCCAAGAATGGATTTGGCCTATATGTGGGACTCTGGGACATTAGTTACAAAATGGTGTATTGCTGAATGAGTTAACTATAGCATTAATAGAAGGAAGTGGAAAAAAACTAGAAGAAAAAAGTATACAATAACCACAACACTACAAAAATAAACGGCTTTTAAAGACAAGAATTCTAATCAATGCTATATGATGACAGGCTACTTACCTCTTGATAGGTGATGAGCTCAAGGTACAGAATGAGATGTACATCTGTGGACATAGTCAATGTAGGAATTTCTTTTGCTTGACTACGTATGGTTTTGGGTTTCTTTATTTTTTTATTTGGGGAGTGGTGAAAGGAAGGAGAGAAGTGAGTAATGTTTTCCCCAAAATGAAAGCATAATAAAGGAAAGAAAAGAGGATCATTGAAGCATTTTTTGAAAATGGAAGAGAAGGAAGGCCAGAAAGAAAGGCAGACAAGCTGGACAGCTTTGAAAGTTACCTGCTGTATTTATTATAAACTTAAAAAGAAAAGCAAACTATACATAATTGAGATTCACGGTTTTGTGTCCAATTTTCTTTTCCTGTTCTACTTTCTATATGGAAATGCTCATTTTATCTGGTGTCTGTTAAATTTAGAATTTAAAAAAACCAAAATTTAAAAATAAACAAAAATCCTTATAGCATCAACACTGCAAATGGGAAGGTGAGACCAGAGCAGGGGTGATGGACTTGGAACATAAAGAGGGATAAGGTGACTAGAAAGAATAGGTCCAGGAGGAATGAGGCAGAGGAAGAGATGGCAAGAAGATGTAGACAGAGAAAGGGATTTCAAAGTCCAGTGTCTTAGAGGGGGCAAAATTATGGGCGATGAAGACTAAGGGTACAGCTGTCTCTGTCTGTGGCTGAGCTGGAGTAAGTTATACTCCATGCCCTCATACTTATCTTGTCGTGTATTTACTTAGATCAGGGTTCTGGAACCTGTGACCTCATGGCTTTTTAAAATTGTAATAACCATTTTGTTTGTTTTCTTTTGGAATCTTGTGCGTTTTATTTTATTCATTGAAAAACCATATTCTGATTAGAGGTCTATAGGTCTGTCACATCTGCCAAAGGGATTCATGCCACAAAGGATTAAGAATCACTGATCTAAATGAAAATTTTGAGTTAGGTGGGGAATAGCGTTAGTCACCAGAGCTGTCATCTTGTTGGGGGAATCCCCAGGAAGGAAACTTCCTCCACCAGTTTAGGATACCACCTTTTCTGCAATTTAGAGTCTGAAAGAGTTGCCTAGACCAATAAGAGGTCAAATGACTTGGCCAGAGCCTCCCAGCTGGAATGTGTTAAAAACATGGGTCTTCCCAACTCTGAGGCCAGCTCTCTATCTTCAGCCTACCATACTGCCTTTCCTAGGCGTCTGTGTGGGAATATCACAAAATAAAGTAAAATACCATCTGCCCACTGTTTAGGAATTAGGCAACTAAACAAGACAAAAATTTGAATTCTGAACTACTTGCATCTCTCCAAATTGTCTTTTTGAATTTTTCACAAAATTTTTCATCAGGATAGCAACATGTTGTTGGGGTCTAAGTAAAAGAAAGAGAATGGGGACAGGGGGACAGAAGCAAATTACACCAAACCTAGAGTATTGGTGCTAAGTTCACTCTTTCTCATCACACTTTTCCTTATAAAGTTGTTGTTGTTCAGTTGTTTCAGTTGTGTTTGACTCTTTGTGACCCCATTTGGGGTTTTCTTAACAGAGGTACTGGAGGGGTTTGCCATTTCCTTCTCCAGATCATTTTATAGATGAGGAAACTGAGGCAACCAGAGTTAAGTGACCTGCCCAAGGTCACAGAGCTGGTAAGTGTCTGAGGCCAGATTTGAACTCAGGAAGATGAGTCTTCCTTACTTCAGGCCTGGCACTCTGTCTGTGCCACCTAGCTGCAGTGGAAGTAGGAAACAAAGAGAAGGAAAAGTATAAGAATGGAATGGAGGGAAACACATAATTAACAATTATAACTGCGAATGTAACAAATTAACTCACTGTTAAATGCAAGAAGATAGTACAATGGATCAAAAAGTAGAATCCAACACTATGTTGTTTACAAGAAATATACTTGAAGCAGAAAGATGCGCACAGACTTTAAATAAGGAGCTATAGCAAAAACTAATATGCTTCAGCTGATGTAAAAAAAAAGACAGAGCTAGTAGTTTTGATTGGAGACAAAGTAACAGCAAAAGTAGACTTAAAGAGAGAAACTATAGGTGCCATAGACAATGAATTAATGATCAATATTAAACATATATGCACTAAATGGTATACTCTATAAATACTTAAAGGAAAAGTTAAATAAGTTACAAGGAGAAATCGACAGTAAAGGTATAATATTGGAGGGCCTCAAGTTACCTCTCTCAGATGTAGATAAATCTAACCAAAAAACAAACAAAAAAGAAATAAAAGACCTGAAGAGAATTTCAGAAAAGTTAGATATGATACTCTTCTGAAGATTATTAAATGGGAATAAAAAGGAGCATGCCTTTTTCTCAGCACTACTGGCACCTTAACAAAAATGGACCATTTATTAAGGCATAAAAACCTAACAAACCAATGCAGAAAAGCAAAAATATTAAATTCATCTTTTATAAATCACAGTCCAATAAAATTATATTCAAGAAAAGGCCACTGATAAGACAATTAAAATTAATAGGAGATTAAATAACAATCATAAAGAATGAGTGGATTAACAAACAAATCACAGAAATCATCAGTAATTTCATCAAAGATGAGACAAAATACCAAAATCTGGGGGAATTCAGTTGATGTAGTGCTTAGGAAAAAATTATCTCTAAAAGAGAAAGAGCAGATTAGTAAACTGGGCATGGGATTAAAATAAAGAAAAGTCACAAATTAACCCCTTCCATTTAACACTGAAATAGAAATCCCAAAAACCAAAAGAGAGATTAATGAAATCAAAAAGGAAAAACTCTGGAATTACCAAGTAAAACTAGGAGCTTTTGTGGGGGAGGGGAAGGAAGGAAATAAAATAGATAATCCATAAACTAAGTGATTTTTTTTAAAAACTGAAAGAAAAAAATTAACAGAATCAAAAATAAAAACTGAATTCATAGCCAATGAAGAAGAAACAAATTATTAGGAATCATTTTGCTCCATCATATACCAGTAGAACTAATGATCTAAATAAGATGTTTAATTTTTAAAATACATAAAATGCCCAGAACAAAAAAATGAAGTACTTAAACAACGTAATCTTAGAAAAAGACATTGAACAAGATATAAATGATCTCCAAGAGGAAAAAAAAAGACCAAATGGATTTTTAAGCAAATTCTTTCAAATATTTAATGAACAGCCATTTCTAATACATAATAAACATTTCCTATTTTAAAAATAGGAAAGAAAGGGGTATTGCCAAATTCCTTCTATGATACAAACATGGTCTCAATACCTAATGTAAGGGAGTCAAAACAGAGAAAAAACTATAAACCAATATTCCTAATAAATATTGATGCAAAATTTTCAAATAAAGGAAACTACAACAATATATCATAAAGATTGTACAGTATGGCCAAGTTGAATTTATACCAGAAATGCAGGGCTGGTTCAATACTAGGAAGATTATAAATATTATTATCTATCCATATAAATAAAAATTAAAATATTTCAATAGATATAAGAAAAGCTTTTTTTTAAAAAAAATAAATTTATTTTCCATTTTCAACATTCACTGATTTTGAGTTCTAAATTTTCTCCCCCTTCCAAGATGGCATGCAATCTCATATAGGGTCTTCATATACATTCATGTTAAACATATTTTCACATTAGTCATGTTGTAAAGAGAGATTAGAACAAATGGGAGAAACCAAGAGAAAGAAGAAACAAACGAACAAACAAAAGCAAGTATGTTTCAATCTACATTCAGTCTCCTTAGTTCTTTTTCTAGACGTGGATTGCATTTTAGGAAAAGCTTTTGATAAGACATAATATTCATTCCTGTTTTAAAAAAACATAGGAATGAACAAATCTTTTCTTAATGTAATAAGTAGTACTTGTAGTAGAGATAAACTTTCTAATACAATCAGGGATAAAGCAATATGTTCATCGTGACTATTATTATTGAATGTAGTGCTAGAAATTCTAAATATAGCAATGACAAAAGAAATTGAAGGAATAAACATAGTCAAAGAGGAAACAAAATAACTGCCTTTTGCAGACAATATGATAGTTTATTTAAAGAGCCACCAAGAAGAGTCAAATAAAAAGCCAGTCGAAACAATTAAAAACCTCAACAAAGTTGCAGGATAGAAAATAAATCCACATAAATCATCAGCATTTCTGCATATTATCAACAAAATCTAACAGAAGAGATAGAAAGGAAAATTCCATTTAAAACAACAATAAAAAAATAACATATTTGGAAGTCTATTTCTCAGGATAAACACAGGAACTACATAAACACAACTATATTTCTGTACACAAAACTCTATAAAAATGAAGACAGATCTAAATAATTTGAGAAATATTCATTTCTCATAGAATGGTCTCATAGACTAAGCAATTATAATAAAAATTATATTGCTGACTAAATTAGTTTATTTATCCAATGCCACACCAATCAAACTAGCAAAGGATTATTTATAGAGCTAGACAAAATAATTTAAAATTTTATCTAGAGGAACAAAAGGTCAAGAATATCAGGGGAATTAATGGGGGAAAAAAGTGGGAAGAGAGCTTAGAAGTTAAAAAAAATAGTTATATAGTATTCCATTGAGTTGATATCCCCCAATTCGTTTTTTCCCCTTACCACTGGGCATTTAGGTTTCCAATTTTCTGACATTAGAAGTAGCATCACTGTGAACAGTTATGTACAAATTGCTTTCTTTTCCCTTTTGTTTTATTACCTTAGGGCATATTCCCCAAAGTGAAATTACTAGGTCAAAGGGTAGGAACACTTTTATAGTTCTTGTTATACACTGTTAAATTGCTCTCCAGAAAGACTGAACGTGCATTTTTATGGTGCTGCCATGGGTTGTATCATTTATTTTAATTTTTCCTAGTTGAATTTGGGTAGCTTAAATTTGTTGTCTTCTGTATTTATTTAATTGCTAGTGAGCCTACGCATTCTCGATCTACTCAGCTATATTTTCCTCATGTGTAAACTGTTTTGTTGGAGCAACGTGGTATCCTGGAAAGAGCACTGTATTAGGAAGTGAAAGGACCCTAGAGCAGATATTTACGCTATTATTTACTACCTCTGTGACCTCGAGAAAGTCATCTGAGTGCTTCAGGCCTCAGTTTCCTGAGAATGTTGGACTAGGTGACGTCTAAAGTCCCTTCCACCGTTATATCCAAGAGCTTATGAAGTGAATCTGGAAAGCTAGGTGGAAGCCAATTCTTGGAAGGCTTCAAATGCCAGGTTGAAGAATTTCTGTTTTACCCTAAAGGCAATCGAGAGCTTCTTGAGAATTTTGAGCGATGGAATGATGTGGTAAGATATAGACATTAGGAAGATAATTTTGGCAGCTATGTGGA
>JAQQSZ010000142.1:0-19843 GCA_028646595.1 Phalanger gymnotis | reverse complement strand
CCTTAAGTCAGGAATATTCAAGTTCGAATCCACTCTCAGACACTTTCTAGATATATGACCCTGGGCAAGTCCCTTAATCCTATTTGCCTTAGTTTCCTCAACTGTAAAACAAGCTGGAGAAGGAAATTGCAAAACACTCCATTATCTTTGCCAAGAAAACCCCAAATGGTGTCACAGAGAGTTGGACATGACTGAAACGACAAAACGACAAGAGAAATTTTAAATGCAACATACCTCAAACTCCTCACCCCTTCCAAACTTGCCTATTCCTATCAAAGGCATCACCATGTTTCAGGTTCCTAATTTCAGCATTATCCTGCCTTCCTTCTGTTTTCTTAATGAACATAGCCTAGTAGTTACCAAATCAGGCCATTTCTACCTCCACAGCCTCTCTATGCTCTCAACTTTTATCTTTACTCACACAGCTGCCACATTAGTTGAGACCCTTACAACTACTAGCTTACACTGTTACAACAGTGCTTTTAAAAAATATGCATCGGATTTATTGTGTGCTTAAAAACCCCAAAACTATACATACTAGAGATTCATGGGTTAATATGCAGGTATGTTTTTCTGATCTTTGTATGTAGAATATTCAGGTTTTATTGCAAAAGCATCCTCATGGCCTTCTTGCCCAAAGTATCTCCCTATTCTAGTCTATCTTATGCAGTGCAGACAAATTAATATTCCCTAAATACAGATCTGACTCTATTTCCCCTAGATAAACTCCAGTGTATTCCTATTATATCTAGGATCAAGTATAAATGTCTGTTTAGATTTTAAAATCCTTCACAATGTATGTCTAACCTATCTTCCTAGTCTTATTAGATATTTCTCCCCATCCTACACTCTATGATATAGAAAAACTTGTCTTCTCACTAGTACTCCTACATGAAATGCCATCTCCTATATATGTGATGTTATGCTGGTCATCCTTTATGCCTGGAATACTCTCACTCATTTTATCTACATCACAGAGGATCTTCCTTTTAGATGAAGCTAAGCCACCATCTTAAGTATAAAAATTTGTTTCCTGAGCAGCCCTCCTCCCAACTGCTATTACCTTCCCTTCCAACTATGTATTGATTACTTTGTGTTTGGAAATGTATTTGGTGACTTTGTATTTATGCTATTAACATATTTTACATATGTTTTTCTCCCCAGTACAGTGTAAAGGCAAGTATAGTTACATTCTTTTATCCCTGGCATCTAGTGCAATGTCTGGTAGAAGTGCTTAATAATAATAATGATAATAATCATAATAATAATAATAATCATAATAATGTTTCTTGCTTGGTTGGCTGATTGATTGAAGTTTTGCAAACAGACCTCCAAAATATTCTAACCTACTCAGAGACATCTTTGTTTAATTGGAATATGATAATTCCTTCTATGACTAGAACCTTGTTTTTCCTTCTTTTAAATAGCATTTTGCCAATCCTTACCAGGTGCAAGGCTTTGTGCCAGACACTGAAAGAAATGAAAAGATACAAACCCTCTCTTCAAACAATTTACCTTCTCGTAATAGAACTTAGGTCCCTAGAACATGCTAAACATTTTTGTATCCTCAGCCCCTAGGCCTGTTGGTGATTCTTTCAAAAATCATTCAGAAAAGTTAAGGTGTAGTAGAAAGCCCCCTGAATGATTCAGTTACTTAACTAGATGTTATTAAGTACCTATTCTGTACCAGGCACTGTGGTAAGCTCTAGTCACACAGAACAGAGACACAGGAGATGTACATCTTATTTCCACATCATTAACTTACTAGTTTTGGGAACTTTGATGAGCATATCTTAGGTTTTCTGTCCTGGAGAAGCTTACAATCTAATTGGGCAAGACAGGATGCTCATGGGCTAAGAATGTGAAGTGAAGAGACTGATTTCTGAAAATCATTTTCATTCCTTCTAAGTGACAGCATATTCAAAGTGGAAAAAGACAAAGATTCTTAGGTAGGCAAGTAATTATGGGGAAAACAAAGAACAGATTGTGGAATATAGACTGTGCCTAAAAGAAACTCAAAGCTAGCTAGGAAGTCATATGGACCCTGAGCTAAATGGCCTTTGAAGCTGGGTCCAAAGTGGCCTACATTTGAGTGAGACTAGGACCAAAGGGAAAGGCAAAGCAGCATGCTTGTTTCATAGAGTTGGAGGTCAGAGTATCAAATTCCTTTATGAAAGACAGAAACTGGACTCAGCTTACTACACGTTGTGGCTGTGGCTCTGCCTGGTTTCAACTCTACACAATGAGATGTCCCCAGCTGGGTACCTCCTGATCTTGCCCCCTCCATGCATTCCTGCTTTCTTTAGTTTTCTGTCTTCCCTTTCAGATTGTAAGCTCTTTGAGGGCAGGGACTATCTTACTTTTTATTACTTGTATCCTCCATGCTTAGTACAGTGCCTGGCACATAGTAGGCAGTTAATAAATGTTTATTATAAAGGATTATTGGATTTGAGGTAGATAGACATAGAGAGAGACAGAGAGGGATCAAGAGAGAAAGGGAGAGAGACAGAAACAGAAAAAGAGAAAGAGAGGGAGAGAGAGAAAGGGAGGGAGGGAGAGGGAGAGGGAGGGAGAGAGAAGAGAAGAGAAGAGAAGAGAAGAGAAGAGAAGAGAAGAGAAGAGAAGAGAAGAGAAGAGAAGAGATGTACAGGAGAAGAGAAGGAGTGTTGTGTGTGTGTGTGTGTGTGTGAGAGAGAGAGAGAGAGAGAGAGAGAGAGAGAGAGAGAGAGAGAGAGACAGAGACAGAGAGAGACAGAGACAGAGAGAGACTCAATAAATTTTTCTCTAACCTGTCTATACAGAAATGGCAGAGGGTCGACACCCCTGTACTTGAAATACAGAGACCGGTCTCAACCTTTTACAATCTTGTTATTGCTTAATTATTGCTTAATCATTTCATTTGTATCTGACTCATAATGACGAAATTTGAGGTTTTCTGCCAAAAATAACAGGGTGGTTCCCTTCTTCAGCTCATTTTACGTAAGAGGAAACTGAAGCAAACAGGTTGAAGTGATTTGCCCACCTACTGTGTCTGAGGTCAGATTTAAACTCAAGAAGGTGAATCCTCCTGACCCCAGACCTGGCACTCTATCCATTTTGCCCTTTTGCAATTATACCTCCACAGAAATGTTTCCTTTGGGAATTTAAATTCACAAAAAACGGTATGCTCCATTTTTATCAAGGTAAAAATTATCCTAGACATAGTATGTAGTACCTTGAAGGGAAAGATAGATTGATTAAGTAGATTAATGGAAGATGGGAAAGGGAAAAGAAGGAAGGAAGGAAGGAAGGAAGGAAGGAAGGAAGGAAGGAAGGAAGGAAGGAAGGAAGGAAGGAAGAAAGGAAGGAAGGAAGAGTAGAAGGGAGGGAGGGAGAGAGGGAGGAAGGGAGGGAGGAAGGAAGGAAGGAAGGAAGGAAGGAAGGAAGGAAGGAAGAGTAGAAGGGAGGGAGGGAGAGAGGGAGGAAGGGAGGAAGGAAGGAAAGAAAGCAAACCCTCTGTATTAATAAAGGTATTCCAAAATCTTTGATGTTTGCTTTTTTGTTACAGAGATGAATCTGTAGTCAAATTTGGCTTCTTGCTATTTTGGCTCCTTATATTTTGTTGTTTTCCATTTCAAAGGATTTATGTTAATGGTCTTCTGTTTTACAAAACCTTCAGAAATGGGCCACAGAAGCAGTGAGTGAGTGAATTGCATCTATAAATAAATAATCCCAGCTCAGAAACAATGTAGTAGAATGAAACATGAAAAATGTCATCTGCCTGAGCTCCTGGGGGTCCCCACCACCACCAGAAGGTTCTTCATCTAAGATCTCAATTGATCATGTTTTCCAAAGCTTTTTATATCAGGGTGTATTGGCAGCAGTAGATTCAACATGCATGAGTGGGGTTTCTGAATATCAGCTCCAAATATAGACTGCGGCATAGACAGTCACCCAAGGGGGAGTGGTGGAAAGAGGGCAGGCAAGCAAATCATTTTAGATTTTTCACAGTTAAAGGGCCAGATGGTTGAAAAGGGTTCCTATTTTCTGATGCCTGCTGAAGAGGATTTTTCAACTGCATCCCCAGTCAAACTGGAATGTCAAGTTGCATCTGAAGATGCAGATTAGGTTAAGCTGAAGGATTGCCAGGGTCCCAGCTCTTCGTGATGCTGCCATCCAGGGTCTTGTCTATTTCCACCCTATTCCCAAATAATTCCCCTTCTCCTCTGGGAAAGGATGAGACGGTTGAGGACAGAATCAGAACACTGTGGAGCACTGATCAGTTAGCTTTCCAATCTCTGCTCAGAGACTGTCACTTCCTACATAGGAAATGGAGCTCTTGACCTAGGTCCTAGACTCTCGGATGACTAGAACATAATGTCAATTTGATAAAATTGTTTCTTGGGCTACATCCAGTTCTCAGAATACTGCTGTGCAGAAGGTCCCAACAGTAACTCCCAACTCTGAAGGAAACCTCTCAGAAATAGGAAGACAGGAGTAATCGGTCTTGCACTGGACACTAGAGTCAAGGAGACCTGGGTTCAAACTTTGGCTTAGATTCGTATCAACTGATTAGCAAGGACAAATCATTTCTAGTGCCCCAGAAAACTTGTTAAGACTCTAAGATATTCTTCAGTAATGGATCTTTATTGGTTAAGAGACAGTTCATACCACCAGTTTCCTATGTTGATACAATTAAAGATTCTCCTTAACCTACCCCCTCCTAAAAAAGACCCAGGGGAGCAATCTTCCATAGCAACAACAGGGTAGTGAATTTTTTTCATTGTTCGATTTAAATATTACGTAGTAGAAATATTTTCCCCAGATTCCTTCTCACAATTTTTGAGGTTAGCGAACTGTTTGGGAGAAGTACAGATGTAGTGAAGAGAGAGAGACAAAGAGAGAGAGAGAGAGAGAGAGAGAGAGAGAGAGAGAGAGAGAGAGAGAGGGAGAAGACCCTTTAGGATGAGACCTATTAGCAGTTGTTCCAGAATTCACTTTAACAAGGACTTATTCAATGCCAAAACACCATTTCATACACAGGGATATTAAAAGGTTACATTCCAACCAGAGAAAGAGATTATACATATACATATACATATACATATACAAGTATGATATAAAGAAAATGGACCAGTGCAATGAAGCCATTCAGAGAATGTGATTTGAGTGACACGAGGAAGGAGAGATAAGTTTGGGAAGCAGGAATATGGAAGGCTTCATGGAAGAGGAGACTTATGAAGGGCAAAACTCCAACAATACTGCACTAAAGTGTCCCGAAACCTCAAATCTAGGTCATTTAATTGAGGTCACCACCTTTTCAAGCTATCATCCTCTATATCTCCTCACTTTCATAACCAACCTTCAAGGAGCATGGGGAGGTTTACACTAATTTACTCTACTTTTTCATCTTCCATTCAAATGGAATTCAAATACAATGCTATTTGGTCTATAGCGTATACTTTGTTCTCGAGCCAAATCACCCTACTTACAGTTTCCATATACATCATGGTGTATATTCCCTTCTTACTGCTTTCTCTCATGATCACTTCCTCCCTTCAAAGCTTAGCTTTGTTTCCACCTCCTTCAAGAGTATTTTCCTGATTTCCTAATTGTTAATTTTCCTACCACTCTCCTTCTCCAAAACATTGTATATTTTTCATGCATTTTCAGTATATATCTTTGAATGTATTTTATCCCAGAATAATGTAAGTTCCTTGGGGCCAGGGACTGTATCACTTTTGTCTTTGTGTCTCCAGGACCTGGCTTAGGCCTGACACATAGTAAGTGCTTAATAAATTATTTTGATTGATTGATCCTGGGTTTTGTAACACTTCTCTCTCCTGGTTCTCATCCAACTCCTTCTTGGTTATTTTTGCTAGATCATCATTTCTCTCCCAACTCCTAACTCTTTGTTTCATCCAAGACCCTGCTGTGTGTGCTTTTCTTGCCTTTCTATTCACCTAATCTCTTGATGATTCCATTAAATTGTAACAGTTCAATTATGAACCTTTTACTGAAGACTCTCAAAACTCCATATACAGGCTTAATCTTCCATCTGATCTCTTGAACTCATTATAGACTGTTGAGCCTTAAGCTCAAAATTTCTGAAACAGAAATCATTATACTCATACTTAAACCCCTTCTCTAAATTTCTTTATTTCTGTCGAAGTCATTACCATCAATCAAATCACCCAGATTAGCAAACTCAGGGTCATTCTCGATGCTTCTTTTTTCTCACATTGCAACTCCTTGAACTCCCACTTCAACTGAAACCGTTCTCTCCAGTGTTACCAATGATCTTTTAATTGTCCTTTCTCATTCCTCATCTTCTAGACGTCTTTGTTGTATTGTCATTACTGACTATTATCTCTTCCTAGATGCTCTCTCCTTTCTGGGTATTTCTAACACTGCTTTGTCCTGTTTCTATTTCTCTGTGGGCTCCTGCTTTACTGGACAATTGTCTATTTCCTATCAGCTATATGAAGGTGTGCATCATAGTTCTGACCTGACCTCTTCTTTCTCTAAACTGCAAGAAGACTTTTGGCTCCCATGGGTTCATAGATCACTTGAATATGGAAAGCTCCCAGATTTACATAACAATGCCTACCATTTGCCCTGACCTCTAGTTCCACGTCACCAACTATCAGTTGAACATTGCAAATTATTCTTTGCCTTGGTATTTCAAACTAAATAAGCTCCCCCACCAAAATTTAAAAAAAAAAATTACCTTTAACTCAAAACATCTCTATCTCTCTTCCTCATTTCTCTATTTCTGTCATGGGCAACATAATCCTTTCAGTCACCCAGGATTACAACCTCAGAAGCATCCTCAACTCCTTATTTTCCCTCGTCCCCTCCCATATGCAGTTAGTTACCAAATATAATGCATTGCATTTTGATGCCTTTTCCATTCTTCTTCCTATTCCCACTCTCATGGCAATTATTCTAGTTCAAGCTACCATCAAGTCTTTACTGGAATATTGAAATAACTTTTCTAATTTTCTCTCCACTTTCAGTTTTTCCTTTCTCTGATCCATAACTTGCCCCCCAAACACACATAGCTACCAAATAATCTTCCTAAAACACAGATCTATCTCATCCAAAAATATTTAGGGGTTCCTATTGAATCTAGGATAAAATGTAACTTTTCTACTAAAATTATATTTCCTGTAAGGTTATATTCCCTCATTTGGGTGTAAGGTCCTTGAGAGCAAGAATTATTTTTTTCTTAGTATCCCTAGCATCTAGCCAATTGATTGGGAGGTTTCTTCTAGGACTTCCATTTTAAGGAGGAGGCCCAGACCAACCATGTCTTCATTTCTCTCCAAGGTGCACTGCTTATTATTTCCATAGGACTTTCTGTACCATGCCCCCTCACCAGATACCTTCTCCTATCCATTTCTTTTTAGTTTCCTTTTATATTTTGTCTTCCTCCATTAGAAGATAAGCTCTTGATGCCAGGAACTGCCTCTTTATGCATACATTCACGTTCCCAGTAATAAGTACCATGCCTGGCACACAGTAAGCACTTAACAAATGATTGTTGACTGATGTAGTGCCTGGTGGATAACTGGTACTTTATAAGGGTCAAATCACTCTCAAAGGCTCTAACTATTGCTTCTTTTTTTTTCTTTTGAAAACTCTTACAAACTCAAAGTGAATCTCAGACTAATTTCCTATTTTGACCTTTGAAAAAATGGGGTTAAACTCTGTCATGCTCTTTGGATTTTGAAATTTTGGCGTGCTCTGCCTCTGGACCAAACTGAAAGTCAATTTGTCTATGTAGCACAGGAAAGTCTGGACTTTTGGCATTTCCTGACCAAGAGGAAGTAGGGATGAGTCTGGCCAGAAAAAAATGGCTGTTGAAAATTTTCCAACCCATTTTGCAGGGCCAGAAAGTCTGAAATGGTCTTCTGAGTTCCATCTGGGCCTCTGCAGTTTTCAGTGCCTAGCAACAGGAAAGGGAATCTAATAGTGACTGTCCAATATGGATATTGAAAGAGATGAGTGGTAACAGGAAGATACCATTTGATCTCCTCTCCCTGCTTGTTTAGTGACACTATTTTCTGGAAGAATTGAATTACAGCTGATATCCTCAAGGACTTTGGAACTTAAGCAGGGAAAGCTGGAAAGTTCTGAATATGATTTTCAACACCTGGAGAAAATGGCCATCCAAGGGGATTTTCCAAGCTTTTAGGGAGCACTTGTAGGAAAAGGGAAAGATCCTAGTTGGATTGCATGCTGTTAGGTATGATAGGCACTCCTGCTGATTATCTCTGTCTCTTCCCTTAATGACAGTTTACATCATTTGAGACATAAATTCAATGCAATCATCACTAGAGTCTCATTATTAGAGGTGATGCTGGGTCCTTGAAGGCTAGATTGCATGTTAAATAAAAACAGCAAATATGGTTATGGAGATGGATCAGGGGTCTGCTCTATTATTCTTCCTAAGTAAGAGGCACCCCTCCCTAACATGTGGGTGTCCACATGATTTTTTAAGTCATTTATTTTTGAGTAATATAAAAGGGTGGCAAATTACATCAGAGCAGGGATTACACAAATCAAAGAAAGATCAGATTCTTCAAGGCATAAAATCAACAATTTCACAGAATCTCAGAATTAGAAGGGATAGAATCAATGAATTTGAGGGTTGGAAGGGACCTCAGAGGCAATTAGTCCAACCCATATCTGAACAAGAACCCCATCTCTCCAAAATTAGAAATCCCACAAACAATTATTTGAAGACTTTCATTGGGGCAAATTCAGTGCATTCAAGGGCAACTCATTCTTCTTCTGGGAGCTTCTAATTGTTTAAATATAGAAATAGATACAGATACAGATTTATATACACATACATTCACATACATATGCAATGTATATGTGTATGTATGCACATATTTTTATAAAAGCAATATATACCTGTGCATATGTGTATTGTATGTATATGATATGCAACATTATATATGATGTGTACCCACACATGTATATCATCTACTTCTTAGCTTCTGCCATTGTTCCGAGCTCTGCCTTCTGGGGTCAAGAATAACAAATCTACTTCTTCTTCTACTTTGCAGCTCTTTAAAACTTGAAGCCTCTTGGTGGGGTAGAGGAGGGGAGGGAGTAGGAGAAAATTTGGAAATCAAAAACTTATGGAATTGAGTGTTGTAAACTAAAAATAAAAATTTATTAATAAAAAAAAACTTGAAGCCACCTATCTTATTTTCCCTAGGTTTTCTCACATCCAAGTATAATATTTCCATTTCCTTATTAACACCCATTAGTCAATGGCTCAAGGCCTTTACCATTGTGTTTTTCATCTAGATTCTTTATTACCCATCAGCACCCTTACTGAAATATGAAATTAAAGAAGTAAAAACAATATTACATGTGCAGCTGAGCAGGGCAGGGTATGCGGAAAAATTCTCCGTAATTTCATTTTAAGGTATTATTTTAAAATTGTTTGGAGTTGAATTTGGGAGTGCTCAGGTGCATCCCTGCCTATTCTCTGCCATCTTGCCTCCACCTCCAGGATATTTGATTTTAGAACTGCTGGCAGGGAGGAAGCTTACTCAAACCTTCCACTTCAAATTGGTTAATTCATTAACAGAAATACTAAAGACAAAAGGTAGTTAGAGCATGGGCTTCTTACGACCTTTTAAAATTTTTCCTGGAAATATTTGAACAGCCAGTCAAAACAAAGCAAGCAAAAGTAGCTGTTTCTGGGCATGCCCCTCTTTTAGAGAGATTAATAAAATAATAGAGAAAAAGCAGAAGGACCCACAAAACGAACTCAGATATTTTCAGTCCCATTGCCCTTTGTCCAGAAGTAGATAAAGATAAAGAAGCCTTGTTTAGAATATCCTCGAGCTGGTAGATCTGACTTAGCATTAGAAGGCAATGAAGGAAGTTTATTTACACAATTTAGGAAAGACACTGGATCATATGAAGATGAGTTGAAGAACATGGAGAAACAGGCTGGAGGAAAGATTTATTGGGTGGTATGACACCTGACTGCTCTCCTGAAACACTTGAAGAGTGGATGGGCAGAACAAAGATTGACCTTACTTTATGTGTCCTCAGAGGACAGAACCAGAAGCACTGGGCAGAAGTAAAAAAGAGCCAATGTAGCTTTGAATTAGGGGAAAACCTTCCTTACAATTAGAAGTGGCCCAAGGTGGAATGATCTGCCTCAGAAGTGGTGTGTTGGCTTTCACTGGAAGTCTTCACACGAGGATCTGTTGAATGTGTGATTGTAGGGGTTTTGTGTCTTTCTATATGGGTTGGATAGATGATCACTGAGAGGCCTTCCCACTCTTGGCTTCTGTAATTCACCAATGCAGTGTGACGTAGGAAAAGAGGAAAAAAAAACCAACACTCTGATTGGCTAATGGGAAAAAAGCATGTTGTCACAAATCTGGTGAATAAAAGAATATGGCTTAGGGATTCACAGACCATAGAAACAAGTAGTCCAAAACTAGATGTACAATCTCCAAAGAAAGGGACGATTTGATTTTACCTATGTGTCCCTGATACCTGACACATAGTAGATGCTTAGTAATCATTTGTTGAATTAAATCAAGTGGAGAAGATAATCATTTAAATGAGATCATTTTATACTGATGTAGGTAATTGTACAATGATTATAAAGGTTACTTGGATTTCTCTGTGGTGTTTTTCATCTTCTTGTAATAATAGGACCATACATCTAAAGCTTCATGGGAGCTCATAAGTCAGTCTGAAAACCTCATTCCATAGATGAAGAAACTAAGGCTCAGGAACGTTTAGTGGCTTGTCCAAGGGCAATACAGGTAATAAGCATCAGGACAGGATGAAAACTTGATCATTTGACTTCAGAGTCAGTGCCTTTTCCATCATATCAAACTTTTTTTTTTTTGCTAGATGGGGCGAACATTCTCAAATGCATCTAAAGTTTTGAGTTCAAGTTATCCCTAGTACAAACATCTGGTCGGGCTGGTAATATCATTGAGAGATAATTGTATCAACCATTATGACTTTCTCTTTGGTGATTAGCTCAAATTAAATCAAGGAATGCTTCTACAAGTTTATAGAGCATTTTTATTGTCTTCCTTTATTACATAGTAAGAAGCATTTCTCCTGCAAGGAAAAGAAGGAGTAAATCTTTTTTTTTCTTCAGCAGCAGCAGGGATGAAATGATGATGAGCAAGCTGTGAAAGTCAATACAAAAAGAAAATCTTGATATTTCCCATTCCATTGCTTTGGGGCAACCAAATGAAGCTGATTTGATGGCTTTGGTTGGAACATGAGAGCCATGCTAGAAAGCAGAGCTCAGGCTAAAGTGTTTAATTCAGCAACAAATATATGCTAAACATCACACAGAGCCCTGCGTCACTGCACTTTGTGGCATTGGTTCCTTACTTGCGATACATGAGAACATATGATCATCAAATATCTAAGATGAAGAGTTATTGCTCAGAAAGTAAGCCTTCTCTCATGCATCTCCATCATGGACTTGTGAGAATTTCTTCTGCTCACTTATCAGGTAATATTAAAATCCAAAGCCTGAAGATTCAGACATTCCAGCTCCTGAGAATGCAAACCATGTAAGATGCAAAGACCCTTGAGGGGAGAGGTGAGCTCAGGTTTGCATTCAAGTTTTGCCCATATACATTTTTACTGGATAATATGAGGCTTTTCTGACTAGCAATGGCAGAGATATCCATTGTGCTGAATAGTCAAAGGTGACCCACAAATATTTCTTACTGCTTTTTAAAAGTGTTTCTTCCAATTTCAATTTCACTCTAGCCATGTCAGAAGAAATTAAATAATTATTGGCATGTTTGTGTTAATACAGAAGCAGGCAAACCATGGAAGTAATGAAAAGGAAAAGGAGCATTCCTGAAGGCATCATGGAGAAAGTAGGGTATGAATTATATGGACAAAGGAAGGCAATTCAGCAGATAGAAATGAAGGGGAGGGGAGAGAATCTATTTCAGATGTGAGAGGTGACATTGTACAGTCTCTGAAACATTGACACATCATGTATAATTCATAGGATTGGGAGCTGAAGTGGTGAGGCATCTCAAGATGATGCATAGAAGATTTAATTGAAAGAACTGGGAATGTTTAGCCTGAAGAAGTGAAGATGGGGATGGGAGGTTGCTGTCTTTCAAGGAGTTAAATGCATGCTAGGAGAAAGGCTTACTCTGCTTGGCTGCAGCAGATAGAAATAGGACCTACTGCTTGCAAATTGCAATTTGCAGTGCCAGATTTCAGCTTGATGGAAGGTCATGAGAGTTACACTAATGAGTTGCCTTGAGAGGTCATGGGTTTCTCTTCATTGGAGGTTTTCTCCCAGTTGATGACCACTTGCCCGGTAAGTTGTAGAGAGTTTTCGTTTTTGGAATTAGGAACCCTCTGGGGCTCTTTCAATCTAAGGATCCTTTTTATGATGAGGAAGAAAAATCTCTCCCCCAAATTGACAATGTCCCAAAGTGAATGAGGGAGCTTGGGAAGTGGTGAATCCCCCTTCACTTGAAGTCTTCAAGCAAAGGCTGGATGACCACATATTGGGAAGGAGGTAGTTAGGGTTCTTATTAGAGTAAAGGCTAAACTAGGAGATCAACAAATTCCCTTCCAATTCTGTGATTCAATGATTCTGGGAGGATCTTGATTGAGATGAGAACATGGGGCAAATTGCAATCTTCTCTTACTGGCACCTACACCATAGGATATGAGATTGAAGAGCTTGTGGGTAGCCAGATGTTGGAGGGTTTTGAAAGCCAAAGTATTAAAGTAACAGCTACCACCCAAAGACATCTTTAAACCTCAGTTTCAGTATCTATGAAATGGAAATAAAATGTGTACCTCACAGAGATCAAGTGTGATATAGTGAATGGAGAGCCAGCCTCAGAGGCAGAAAGACCTGGGTTCAAGTCCTGCCTGTGACAGTGACCATATCACTTTACCTCTCAGCATTCTGGAAAATCATTAGGCATATAAATGGAAGATAAGGTGCCCGTGAACATTGCCAGAGAGAATTTCTTCACAAGGAGCTCCTAATATCAGCAAACTCACAGACTCATTGTTATCCTCCCTACCTCAGCGGATTACATGACATTCAAGGGAAATGGTGTTACAAAATATATTTGTAAAAGTTAAAAAGCAGTAGTGAAATGTCAGTAGTTTTATTGATTTCATTATTGAAGAAAGTATTACAACCATAGAAATTATCCCTTAACAATACTAGCTATAATTTAAAATGCTCTGTTAAGTATATGTTCCTCGAGTAGAATGTAAGTTCTTTGAGGGCAGAGACTGATTTTATCTTTGCATTCCTAAAAGCCATGGCACGTAGTAGGTGTTTAATCAAAACTTGTTGAATGATTTTTATTTTGGATGCTGAGATAGGGTTAATGATCCTATCTGATTCAAAGAATAGTGATATAGCGACTGGGGCATAGATTACATCTCACTTTTAAATGTTGATTTTTCTCATCTATCACCTTGTTGTAGAGAAAAGGTGAACTTAGGGCACAGAGTGAGACTTATATTTTTGGAAATAATGACTATGGGAATTTATTTTGTGTGAATGTGCATATTTGGAAACAAATATATGTATTCAAGCAAAGGCTTTTTTTTTCTTTTCTTTTCCTCTTTTTTCTTCCCTAATGGGGAGGGAAGTAGATAGGAGAGAAAGTTGTTTCTTAGGAAAAAGAAATACTGGAGCACCTACTATGTACCAGGATCTGTGATAAGTGCTTTCCAAATATTATCTCACATTATCTCAGAACTTGTTGCAATAAGTGGAAGGTGGCGAGAAGCAAATTTAGGCTTCAGTTGAAAGACTTGCCAAGGATTAGAGAAGGGTTGAAGTGGATGGATCGTCTTCAAACGAAAACTGGATGACAGCTTGTAAGGTGCCTTGTAGAGAAGAACCCCATGCAGATCTTGGTTGGACTAAATATCCATGTGGACTTCTATTACTCTGAGACTGTGATTCTATTTTTTAAAATACAATTTTCATTCTTTTAGATTAAGCCTCTTTTCTAAAATAGGTTATTTGGAAGCTTAACCCACTAACCAATTATTCATCATCCTCACCTTTCCAAAATGTTATTAGATGAGCTGCTAAGAAAGTGCTTAATGGAAGGGAACACTGGATGGGTCTTATGGGTGATGTGGGCATTGCCATCAAGCAGCATGATGTAGTAGAAATTGTTCTGGAATTGGAGTAAGACAATTTTAATGCTTAATCACTCATCTCGGACATTTATTAACTGCATGACCTTAGACAAGTCACTGCCTAATCCACAATTTGTCATATGCAAAATGGGGTGGTACAACCTATAATACCTTGTCTTGAAGAATAGCTGTAAAGAAAGCACCACATGGACAAGAAATGTGAGCTATTATTATATCTTAGGGAAGGGAAGTAGCTGGGAGGTGGGGTGGTACCAGAGCTTAATGGGGCCTGCACAGCTGAAAGTGCCTTAAGCTTGTTGGAGTCCTGGATGGTGGGGCCTAAGGAAATGAATGAGAGTACAGAGAATGATGAAACAGGGAAAACCAACATTATGTACCCCACGATTTTTTTCCAAGGACCAGATGAGCATTCATTTTGAAATCCTATCTTGAGTCCAAGGATTTCAGTTCTATTTGTAGCTTTATTACTCATTATCTTTGTGAATTGGGGCCTTGCACTCCTCTCTGAGAAGTCTTTTTTCATTCATAAAATGAGAGGACTGGATTTGACGATCTGTAAAGACCTGTGGAGATGCCTGCCCAACTCGTGTTTTTGTTAATAATGTTCAGTCATTTCACTTGCATCCAATGCTTTGTGACTCCATTTGGGTTTTTCTTGGCAAAGATAGAGAAATGGTTTGCCATTTTCTTCTCTAGCTCATTTTACAAATGAGGAAACAGAGGCAAATGGGGTTAAGTGACTTGCCTAAGGTCACAGCTAGGAAGTGTCTCAGGCTAGACTTGAACTCAGGAAGATGAGTCTAATTAATGCCAACTCTAATCAGTAAGATCACACTATTACTTCAACTCAATATTTACTAAGTTTCTGCTCTGGGTAGATTAGTATAGTGACTAGAGGGATGAACTTGTAGTCAGGAAAAGCTGGGTTTATTCATGCCTCAGACACTTACTAACCATGTGATCCTTTGCGAGTCACTAAGACTTTTGAAATTCTCATCAGCTCACTTTACTCCAGTAAGCTCATTATGTCTAAACTCACCACCATACTTCTAACTCAAGCCCTGATTGAAAGCACCTGTCTCAGCCTCCTCTCCCTTCTGATTAGAGGGTGGAGTACCAAACTCCTCCCAATGCCTTCCTTTATAAAGGGAATAAAGTGGCCTTTCTCAATTTCCTCTTTGCTTGCCGTTTTGCCTGGTTTCAATACTATGGAACAAAATGCCCGTAGCCACGTATGGCCTGGTCTGACCCTTTCCTGATTCATTTTGTAGGTTTTCTCCTTCAGATTGTAAGCTATTTGAGGTGAGAGACTATCTTTCTTTTTTTATTAATTGTATTCTCAACCTTTAGCACAATGCCTGGCCCACAGTAGGTGCTTAATACATGTTTATTGAATTAGATTAAGCATAATAATATCCCTTCCCTCCCAGAATTGCTGTGAGCATAAAATGAGGAATATATGTAGTTATGTATGTGTTTATGTGTGTGTATATGTACACATCAACACTTTACAAACCGCAAAACAATATAAAAACACGATGATGATCTGCCAGTTACTGTGCTTAACGTGGAAGAAAGGAAGGGAAGAAAGGAGGGAGGGAGTTATAAGCATTGGGAGGACAAGTAGCCTATATTTGAAACTCTTTCTAAGTTACTATTATTTATAAACTAATTAGTAAAAATGGTTTAAGCTATTCATTGTAGGTGAAGCTTCATTTCCAGAACTTCAATGGTAGTTGCCCTTTCTTATGCCCTTGTCTTGAAATTTTGCTGAATTAGGAATTTCCAAATGCTCGTGGCCAGTGAGGTAGTATTTCTTTGTGGCTGACTTTTTCTTAAAATAGCAATTATTCAAATATCATTTCATCTCTGCTCTAAAGTCAGGCTGAATTAGAGATGGACTATTTTGGTGGGGTGTCTTTAGAGTACAGTCATTGGAATTTTATAACCATTCTTGGGAGCCTAAAACAAGCACTCTAAAATAGAAAAGAGAGGCCACTCCTATTTCATAGGATCCAAGAATTAGAGCTGGAGGAGACCTTAACTCTCAGTCTTTATTTTGCTAAAAGGGAAATTGAGACCCTTAAAAGACAATTTTAACAAGATCACTCATTTATGAAGTATATTATTTAATGTAGGCCCTTGACTTCTTACCTGAAAATGTGATGATTATAAAATTTGGAGAGATGTGGACTAGTGGATATAACCAGCAAAGTTCATCCGAATCTAATACTATAACCCACCAAGCATTTATTGAGTACTTCCTGGGAAAGAGGCAGTGTGGTTCGATGGAGTGGGCACTCCACATGGATTCAGAAATACTAGAATTTGAATATTTCCTTAGACACCTACAAAGTATTTGATAATAAGACCTACTAGCTTTGTGCACTTGGCCAAGGCACCAAAATCCCTTTCAGCTTGGAATGTTGGTGTGCAGTGTTGTCATGGGCTATGGCAGATGCAAAGATTCAAAACAAAATGCCAGAGCTCTGTGAACTGATGCAGCCATTCTGGAAAAAAATTTGGAGTTGTGCTCCAGAAATTCCTAAAATTGCTCACATTATAAACAAATGAAACCTCTACCAGGCATTATGCTGATCATCGTCAAATCGACCTTTCTTGCCTCTCTGTCATGTCGAATCTCACATCTCTAACTGCTTTGCTGACATCATGACATGTATGTCCAACTGACTATGTCCAAACTTGCCTCCCAGTCCCTTCCTGACCCTCTAACTTACCTATTACTATAGAGAGCAACACCATCCCCCCATTCCCTCTGGCTCCCAAGCTAAAAGTCATCCTAGATTCTTCACAATCTCTCACTCGTCACATCTAAGCTGTGGCCAAGGTCTCTCCATTGTACCTTTGCAACATCTCTTGGCTATTCCCCCTACCTATGCTATATTCTAGGCTAAATAAACCCTGAGTGATGTGTTGTTATTAACAATGCTTTATAGTTGAGGAAATTGAAGGAAACAGAGGTTCAGTGACTTGCTCAGGTTTGCACAACTACTAAGTGTCTAAGGCTGGATTGAACTCAGGTCTTCATGACTCCAAGCCCAGCATTCCATTCACTGTACCACCAGCTTCCATTCTGAAATCCTACTTTTCTATAATTTAAAGCTTATTCTGACACAGAGCTATGGCCAAGTATCTTTGTGCCATGGGCAGGCAACACTAACTGTGCCCTCCCAAGGTGAAAGCAGTTATAGCCTTTTTTTCGATTCTTCATTGGATCTATTATCTCATTCACATGAGAATTGTCACCAATAGCAGAGTTTGCCCCTCACCTCTACCTTTACATTCTAATCAACTCTCTTCTGCACTTTGTTATTAGTCTGGCTTCCTTTATATCTCTTGACTTTGCATGGATGCCATTAGAGTAAATGGAATGCACAACATTTGTGCCAAACCAATCACGAGAGAAGATGCCAGACACCAATGGTAGTTTCTGCATCTTAAGTGCGCCAAGATATGTTTGGAGAAACATTATTTATGGCTTCCAGTATCTGTGATCATAGATTTTGAATTGAAATGGACCTAGAAGCTAGTCTAGTACAATCCTTTCATTTTGCATGTGAGAAACTAAGCCCCAGAGAAATGAAGTCACTTTCCTTAAGTTTCACAGCTAGTTAGTAAGAGATATGGGATTTAAAGTTAGTTCTACTGACTCCAAAGTTTAATCCATGTCCTTTACAAACCATAGTTATAACTAGATTGGATGACCTGGGTTTTTCCCCAGGTACTTTCATTGGTGGTAGTGGATGGCATCTTTTTTTTCCTTTTACAAAAAGACTATAATTGCTTTTCTGTGCCTTCCATCCTTTTGCCAACCTTCATCCCTGTGAGGGTTGGTGGGGTGAAGCTTGGAGAAGACAGGAGGGCCTAGTCGTGGGCCAGTGGAGATGAAAGAAAGAAGGACAGATGCAGATATAGGGCAGACTCCTCCCTCCTAGAGTGCTTGCCCCTGAGGCCATACTCTCTTTCCAGCTTTCCCTTCTTTAGCCCCTTCAAATCCTCCCTCATTTGACTGAACATTCTCTAGGTAACAAGATTACCAATTATGGGGCTCTCTCTCTCACCCAATTTTCTTCCTTCCCCAATTCAGTTTTATAGTTTGAAGTCTCCTCATTTGGAGTGTTTCATGTTTACTCTTTCTGGAGATAAAATACTTGAAATGTGTTTATTTATAAACTGAATTTTACCCTTCTTACCTCTGGGCCTTAGAATTATTGAGGTTCTGTGCATGGGTATTGTACTTAGGCATCTACTGAGTTTTTGAGATTTAATGAAGTGCTGGGCTGAATTATCCCCCGAGTCCTCCTCTGGTGTCTCTTTGTGGCATAGCAAGGGACCTGGGTTCTTGCAGGCTATGCCAGTGCAGCATTGAGTCTGCCAGGTTCTACCACAGTGACAAAACATTAAATATTGTCCTGACCACAAACTGGGCCTGCTTTATGAAGATTAGGCTCCCTGTATACGGGGATGCTCATCCAATAAGTGGGCCACTTGGAATCCTTTGGCCACAGAAATTGATAAAACAAAGCGAAATGCAGAATAGTCATCAGTCTCTGAGGCTCAAGGATCATAGCTTCAAGTCAGAAGAAAACTTAGCAGTTTAGTGACTGCACAATATCACCCAATTGGCCAGTGTGTCTTCTTCCTACTTCTGCAGTGCAAAGCTCAGACTGGGAGAAAAGAGGACAAGGCAGGTGAAGAATCACCATCTTTAGACTGTCTGCAAATAATGCTAGCTTAACCACTGATGCTCTAAATGGGACATCCTTACCTAGTGAACAAATAGACAATGAATGCACCACATTACTAGAGGAAATAAATTGTATCAATCATTTTTAAACTATTTTAATGTTTTTCACTTACCAAACACCTTTTTTTTCTTCTCACCCTCTCTCCCAATGGCACAAGATAGAGAAGACCCTTGTAATAAACATGGATAGTTGCTCCAAACAAATATCCACATTGATCCTGTCCAAAAAGGAATGTCTAATTCCACAAGTTGAATCCATTGCTTCAATGTAAGCAGGCACAATTATAACGATCTTAATATTCTTTCTGTAAAGAAAAGCAAAGACAAAAAGGAGTAGTAGCTAAACCAAAGGGTGCCTCACTGGGTTTTTTTTTTCTTGGAGAGGGGAAAAAGAGTGGGTGAGGATGGTTTTTAACATTCGAGAGGGGAGACAAAGCTTTGGATTTAGAGCCTAAATTTAAGTCCCAACTTACCCACTTACTAGATATGGAGCCTTGGGCAAAGAACGTCTTTCTGCACCTCAGTTTCTCCCTACCCATATAAGGCAAGGGTGTCATATGACCTTTAAGTTCATTGTGACTGTTAAATCCTTTATCACATGACCTCATATGCACAGGTCAGAAGAAAGAATGTATTGGTGGGGTCCCCTAAGGAGAATTTCCAGGAGGATATAGAGAGGAGTCCTATAGATTGAGTGGTTGAGGATGGGTTACTATCTTTGTAGCTAGGAAATACTTCATTAAGGAGGTCATAGACCTACTCCATATGTCTAAGTATCTGTCTCAATATAGTCAGGCACCCTCCTGTGATATCTCAAAAAAGGAAACAAGTGCTGAACAATATTGTCATTGTGAGCATTTGTGAATAAATGTAGGGCCACTTGTTTGTTATGGGCTGCTATTCGGC
>JAQQSZ010000141.1:14907-29515 GCA_028646595.1 Phalanger gymnotis | reverse complement strand
CTTTGTCACCAAAGAAGGACTCCAGAGTCTGAGACTGAATCTGGGTGTGTTTTCGCCATCTGGCCATGTTCCCAGACAACTTACTTAACCATTGAGCTTTTCAACGGGGTGTGACTAAAGAGTTCTATGTTCCACGCTTGGGCGGATGCGCTGCCTCACCAGGACTCCTCCTTCCCCAAAAACCCCCTACCCGGACTGGGCTTAAATCTTCAGCAGGCTCTTCACTCCTGCTCTGATCAGCCACTTAATTCCTCCCACCAGGTGGGCCTGGGGCCAGAAGCAGCTGCAGCTGAATTTCTAAAGCTGCCCTGCCTCCGTTGCCTCAGGGGTGGTAGTCGAACTGCAAACTCCGTCCTGTCCCGCAGCTTTTCCCACTAACCTTCTGTGTTGTCTTTGCTGTTTGTGGGTTGTGAGGTCTGGTACATGCCACAGCTCATTAATTCAGCATGCTATGGAACTCTCCACTCCACTCCTGGTCTCTTCGGTCCGCGGTCTGCCGCGCCGCGCATGCTGGGCTCTGCTTGGCTCAGCCCCGCTCCCCTCAGCTGGGGGCTGGGAGTTCCGTTCGGAACAGACCTTACCCCGAGACCATCCAGGCTGTCCTGGGCTGGAGCCCTGCTTCCCTCTGCCACTTTGTGGGTTCTGCAGTTCTAGAATTGGTTCAGAGCCATTTTTTTATAGGTTTTTGGAGGGACTTGGTGGGGAGCTCATGCCAGTTACTGCTTTCCAGTCGCCATCTTGGCTCCACCCCCAAGATTCCAGATTTCTATCTAATAATTTCACCATATTATTGCACTGAAAGACATGGATAACACTTTTCTTTCTAAGGTCAGTGACCATAGCAAAGCTAGTCATTAATGATCTTATCTCACTTTGTCACGCAATAACACTTTTGTGTCAGTCATTCATTTGATAAGCATTTGCTAAAGGCAGAACCCTGTGCGAGGCACTGAAATGAAAACAAAGTAGAAAGCATGGTCCTTGCTATCCAGGAGCTTTGATGGCTCATGATGGATGAATATGGACACATTTAGGTGGTGATTGCAGTCTGAACCCAACCTCCCTCACTGGTGTTTAACATATGACTCTCTAATGTCCTCTTCATATAATATGTATTAGAGCAATTTGTGTTAATTTTTTTCATCTCCCTTTTATCATTCTAGTGTCTGTTGGTCTAAGGTTTTGTCTTATATGAAAATTGCATCAAGCCTCGCACTTATCACAGTGCTATGCCCAAAGTGTATACTTAATAAACATTTGCTGAATGAATGCAAGGTTGATGTAAGTTTTTCCTAGCTGTGAGAGTTCAACAATGACTCCTCACAGAATAGTGTTACTTGTCATATGTATTCATCATCTTCATGCATAAGAATAGGGATCTTAAGGCCCAGATAGCCAATAACGTATACTATGAAGCTACTGGGATAAGGTCACTTTGGAAGTAAAAATAATAATCCATGGCCTTATTGTGTACAACTAGTGGGATAGAGAAAGGAGCATAGGATTTGGAGTCAGAGGATCTGGGTTCCGTATTACCTTTATCATTTACTGCTTATGTAACTTTGGGAAAGTCCTTTAACCTCTCTTGGTAAAATTAGGTGGCTGGACTAAATGGCCTTTGAGGTCCCTTCTAGCACTGGATTTCTGATCCCATTATGTAGCATAAGGTCATTATAGCAACATGGGCTTTATTGGGCCAAATGCATTTATCAACTAAGGGAATATGCAATCAAGATTGTAAACTGGGTGGGTAGATAAATTCCTTCTTATTTCTTTTGTATACACTAAAATGTTGAGCATATTCTGGGTCTATAGGACCCCCATAAACAAAATGGCATCAAATTAAACTTACTGTCAAAGAGGTAATAAGAGAAAATAGATGTTTGCAAAAACTCGAGAGATGAAGGAGAAAGAGGAGAGACCCCACACCCTTTTCTTCTCAGCTGGGTTCACAAAGCAAGTCAGGATTGGGAATATAATGGCCTTTTCTCACTCTGTATCCTTCTTGACTTCTCTGCTGCCTTTGACACTGTGGATCACGGTCTTCTATATAATACTCTCTACTCTCTAGGTTTTCCTGACCTTGTTCTCTCCTTCCTAACACCTTTCTCAGTCTCTTTTGCTGTATCTTCATCCATGTCATACCTGCCAGTTATGGGTATCCCACAACATTCTGTCCTAGGCCCTCTTCACTATTTCATTTGGTGATCTCATCATCTTCCATGGATTCAGTTATCATTTCTATGCTTATGAGTGTCAGATATTTTTGTTCATCCCTAACTTCTCTACTCATCTACAGCCTTGTATCTGCAACTACCTAGTAGACATCTCAAACTCCAGATGTTCCTTGAACATCTGAAACTTAACATGGCCCCAGATGAACTCATTACCTTTCTCCTAAACCCTTCTCTTTCCCTAAATGCCCTATAACGAGGGTATGATCATCCTCCCATTTCATCCAGTCTCCAACTTAGATATAATTTTTGAGTCCCCACTACGCACCTCCCCACCATTTCCAATCTGTTGCTATGGCCTGTCAATTTTACTTTCGAAACATCTCTCACTTAAACCCCTTCTCTCCTCTGACACTGCCATTACCTGGATGCAGGCTCTCGTTATCTCATGCCTTCTGGTTGGTCTCCCTTGTTCAGGTATCCTATTTCCAGTCCATCTTCCACTCAGCTGTCAAACTCATCTCCCCAAAGTTCAAGTATGATCATGCTACTCCCCAATTGCCTCCAAATTCTCCATTAGGCTTTTTCCTCTATAACTTATCCCTCTTTAACATTTTAAATCTTTCTATACCTCCCTCCCTTCTATTTATTCTATGATACAGTCCCAGTGTCTTTGCTGTTCCTCAAACACCATTTCCCTATATCAGGCATTCTTATTGGCTAATCTCTATGTCTGGAATTTGTGCCCTGCTTATCTTGGTCTCCCAGGCTCTCTGACTTCCTTCAGGTCCCAGCTAAAATCATACTTTTTGCAAGAATCTTTTCCTTATATCTCTTAATTCTAGTCTTTTCTAAGATTATCTCTGGTTTATCTTGTTCCTACGTGTTTGTTTACATTTCCATTATAGTGAGTGTTTCTGAGGGGAAGGGACATTTTTTTTAGGGAAGATTGGGGGTCTGGGCTCTCTTTGTATCCCCAGCCCTTAACATAGTGCCTGGAACCTAGTACATAGTTAATAAATGCCTACTAACTTAGGTTGCCTTAGAATTAGTGAGTTCAGTTTGGAGTTCATAGCATTGAATAAAATCATGCATACTGATGTTACTTAGAACAAATTATTGTGATGGTGCTTAAATTTACGTTATTGGTATCTTCTCCTTTCTGTTAATATCTAAGGATTTAAAATGTTGTTTACTATTCTTTTGATAGCAAAGAAAGAATGGGATAGTCTACTAGAACCCATGGGGCTAAATGGAGAAGTCATGAAGGTTTTTACCCCATCTCCTCTTTCTGCACTCACCTAATACTTGGGTACCCCTCTCTTACTCCCTTGATGCCAAAACCATTTCCACCAGTGATGCAGAAAGATCATACTGCCATCCTTTCAGAGAGATGGAAAACAAAACAAAAACATGCCAACAAAAACAAGACAACACAATAAACAATTTAGAATTGGTAAGTTCTTGTATTATTCCTCCAGGAACAGAAGAGAAGGGTTAAAAAGTAGTGAACAGAGAGAGCAATACATAATACAATACTAGCTGACCTTGATCCTATGTTTTATAGTTAGCAAAGCATTTTAAATACAAAATGTCATTAGATCCATACAGCCACCTGTGACATAGGTGTTTCAGTTATCATTAGCCCCATTTTACAGATGTGGTAATTAGAGGCTGAAGGACTTACTGAGAGAAATGTTTATTAATAACCAATTAACATGGGGGGGTAGAATCTAGGGTATTTCCCTTTCTATTTCCTCATTTAGAATCTAATGCCTGCAGGTTGCCCGTGAAGGACAGAGTTGATGAGATCATGTTCAATCTTCAGCAGTACTCTACCCAACTGGAAAAGCTTAGTTCTGATTAAAGGGTAAAGACCATCTTATCTAGCTATATTCCAGTCCATTGTTCAACTGCATAAGTGGTTTGGATTGAGGATAGATCTTTTTGTATAGATTGCTGGAGGGTAATGATGTGGTTGTGGAGATGAGTCTTTGGGTCCAAGAGTGGCAAAGTTAGCATCATGTCCCCTAGCCCCTCATTAGAATAAGCCCACTTTATAATTTTCTTCCTCTCATTATTTGTTAACTTTAGAGTTGATTTCTGCCTGTCAAGAATACCCACTCTTCCAAGGGTATTTAAGCATTCAGTGGCCTCCAGTGTTCCTCTTTGGTTTATGAAAGAAAGTCACTGACCTTGATCTATTAATTATTTTCTAGCAATGATTAATAAATTGATTATTAACTACCCAGAAAGTATGTCTCTTAGACTTTTCATTAGTCTTATTACCTAGGATCAGAATCCTAGAAAGTGTCAGAGGTTGGGCTTCCTTCCTGACTCCAATGCAATCTGTCTTCCGACTATATCATTCTCCCTTTAACATGAAAGAATGACTCTCGAACAGTATAACTCCTGGTACTGTGGTATTTGGGTGATGATATGGGGAGAGGGAAGTTCCCATCACCCTTATATCATCCTTCATAAGTAAGCCCCCTTACCACCTGTGGTGAGAAAGGCCATCCCTGAGCACCCACAAAGAATGACTGTGGCCACTTCAGCCTTTTTTGCTTGTTTCTGGCTTCCAAGAGCTGATGCATTCCTCTTTTCCCTTTCTCTAAACGTATCCAGTATGTCATGCTTTGATGTTCTTGCTTCCCTTAAGGGAATTTTTCCTCATGGAGGACTTTGATAATTTCCAGAAGTCATTGTAAGAGAGCAGAGTGAACTCTCACAAGGAGCACTGCTAACGTCTATGGAATCGGCCAGTAGCCCATAGAGCAATGATTATGGTAAAAACCCCATGAAATTACATGGAGTTATTTTGCAGTGATTTGAGGAAGGAGGGCAGGAAGAAATCTGTTTTGTTGAAGCATCTTTCTTGTGACTAGTCCATTAGCTGAGGCATTCAAAGCATTTCTTTGGCTCATTAAATAAAGTCATTGTCCTTGAGCTACTACACCAAGGAATATTCAAACTTTAAGTTTTCCTTTTACCATGAACTAGTTGTGTGACCTTAGGCAAGTCACTTTATCTCTCTGAGCCTCAGTTTCCACATTTGTAAAATTAAGGAATTGCACTAGATGATCTCCGAAGATCCCTTCTGACATTAGAAATTCATGAATATAATCATACTTTGCTCACAACAGGCTATTTAAAACTAAATAATAAATATTAAATTTCAGTTTGATTTCCAATCATTGGTTCAAATTCTGGAGAAGAATTGAGGTTGCATTAAGGTCTAAAAACTGAAACAAAAATATGAGCAAGAGGAAAATTCATCTCCTATCTTAAAAGCTAATGAGTATTTAAAGGAAATGCATACTTCTTTTATAGGGGATGAATTTCTTTGGTTTTCTCCATTAACCAAATAAATAGCCACCTCATTTTCAAGGGGGATTGATTCTTGCCCAGAAATTCCTATCTGTGATGAGTAGAAAAATAGCCTTTGTAAGAGGATTGAAGCATATATACAAGAAAGATTATACCACTCTTCTGACTGGCAAGGAGAAATATACATGAAATGAACAATGAAACCCCAGCCAAGTGTTCCTCTTTTACGTAGGGAGGGACTTGGTAGATATTCCCAGACAGGCCTGGGGCATTCTTTACTTTCCACTGGCTTACAGAGACCTTTAATCACATTGAAGATAGAATATATCTTCTCCATTAGTCCCTGAACTTGACAACCACAAGTGGTCATGGAGATGAGAGATAAGGCCACAAACCCTAACTAACATGTTTCTTATGGTGCCTGGAGTGCTTCTGAGATATACTGTCCTGTCAGGAAATGTTGATATGCCAGTGATAAGTGTCATATGGGCCTTAGCACACTTGTTAAATACACCGTTAAGTGTTTTCCCAGAGCAGCTGTAGATCAGGTTACAAGGCAAGAATTGGGAAAGATCAGAATGACTTTCTGCTGGAGGGATACCATCCTTCCTGAGATGCTTATACAGAGTAAATGGTGCCATTTCCTCTCAGTCTTACCCGGAATATTCCCCTCGTACATGAGTGTGTATAAAATGCCAGTTTGGTCTCCATTTTATCTCTTATTTCCTTCCCTACAGTTAGTATTACACACAGCTAATGGATTTATCTTCCTAAAATACTGATTTTATTGATTTATTACACTCTTCATAAACCTTCAATGGATCTCCAAAGCTTATTAAATAAAGTTCAAACTCCCTAGCATAGCATTCAGGGCTCTTTATCATTTCTTCACCTACTACTGTTCCAACCTTACATTCTACTTCTTTTCATGCATTACCATTTCAATAAAACTGGCTTACTCTGCATGCCATTTACATTCTACATGCCATTTGCATTCTCCATATTTACCTATTTCTGTGCCTTTTCCTATACTGTTTTCTCTCTATTCTTGCCACTCCCATTAGCATAAATGCAGAGGATTAACCAAGGCATGGATGAGTAGGGATAGCACCTACATACTTAAACAGTTCAGAAGCCACACAGCTTTAGACATGCAAATTTAGCCTCCAAGCCATAATACTTTTGGTATCCTGTTCCAAACTGATGTTATTTCCTCTGGTCTTTGACTCCAGTTTCCTAATATAGCTCCCTAGAATGTCTTCAAGAATTTAATTGAATAGCCCAAAGTCATTGTCCTCCATCTGTTTTTCTCCCAAAGAGAGCTCTTAGGTATGACTTGACTTATAGCAATTTACCTCCCCTAAAACTACCTATGTAGTCTTCAGATCCACCCATGAATGGTTATGCACTTTTGGACTTTATTATTCTCACAATAATAATAATACCTTGTTGCAGTTACAGTCCTTGTATATCAAATTATAGTTGTCAAAGTACTTTCATACATATTATGTTCATCTATATTGTAGCTGCTTGTCAGTTGCTTGGCCAAGAAGTGTTTATTAAGTGATCAGTATGTGTCCAAAGGGCTAACAATACAAAAGAAGGCAAAAAGCAGAGCCTCTCTTCGATGACCTTGCATCCTAATTAAGGAGATGATGTGAAAATAACTAGTTATATATACTTCCTTTTCCCCTCTACTTATCTGAATACTACCAATCCTTCGTTTTCCTCTTTCTTCTTATTCCACCCAACCTTCGCTTGATTTTCCAAAGATTCATATATTTTCAGTTTCTAGCCACTCTATCTTGGTTTCAAGGAGCTCCGCTTTACTTTACATCTACTTTGCTACCTGTGAAAAGTTGTTAATGTTTAAAATCCAAGGCACCTCTGCTCAGACCTACTGCTGTTCTTGGCAACATGTTTTTTTTTCTTTTCTGATTCAGGCTTAATGGAAGTGGGAATAATATGACTTAAAAAATACAGCTCTCTTTAGCTTGGCAGACCAGAACTGAGCTTCTCCTGAACTCAAGTAATTGTCACTCTTGAGTGTTTTCATTGCTTGAAATGAGTTTAATCCTTTCTAATGAACTTAGCTCTTTCACTTATCTCTAGAAGTCACAGATGGATTAATGCCCCCAAATCCTAGTTAAGGGGTTATGTTAGTTATAGATCTATTCATTTTGCAAATCCAGATGAAGGTTAAACCCTCAAGTTTTCAGGAAGAAAAAAGGAGAGAGATATTCCTTTTAACAGAAACCAATGGAAGAAAATCCCAATTTACCAGACAGGTAATATGGAAATACAACTTCATTTTATAGACAGAGTGCTCCTTTTATAAAGACAGACATTTCTTGTGTCAGCTTTAAGACACAAACATTGTTGACAAATCATTAGAAACATCTGGGGCCAGAGACAGCCACAGCTACTGGGAATTTAAAGCCACAATCATTTCTTTTGACATTGTTAGAGAAAGGGGTTTTTTTTGTTTGTTTTTTGAGTGAGGAACATTTTTTCCAAATTCTGGAATATTCCCAAGGTCAAGGTTTTGATATGTGTCTTTAGTAAATAAAAGTATGTCTTTTATTTAAAAAAATTAAAAACGGAATTTAGTAGAAATTGACATGATCACATTTTCTACTTCCTTGAAAAAGTGAAGCTTACTTAACAAGAGCAGCAACTACAAAGAAAACTGAGCTCAATTTTAAAATCCTGTATATTTTCAAAGTATTTCACACTTTTGTATTAGTAGTAACCTCAAACTTAAGGCATTTGTGATACTGGTATAATTTTCTTTAAATAATTGTTTCAGACACATGCTATATTATTTTAAAAATTTTATTAGTCTCTTTTAATTTCTGTTACCTTTATTTCCAACTGTATTTTTCCTTCCAAACTCAGAACCATTCCTCTTAACACAGAATACAAAAAAGGGAGAAAAACAGTTCAGCAAAAATAACCATCTAAATAAAATTAACGTCTACCAAGTCTGGCATTCTATGTATATTTGTTTCTTAAAAACTGAAATATTTCTCTTTTCCCATTCTGTTTCTGCTTCCACTTTTCCATAATAATATGCTATATTATTTCGTTTTGGCATTGGTTCCTGAGACCAAAATTCTGTTATGCTTGTGATACTTCTATGAAATTATACTATGAATGAGTAGAAAATTCTAGTTCAATTTATCAAAAAAAATTGGTTTATAAGAGTTTTTCTTCCAACAATAATCTAGAGTGTAAATTGATATATACCTGTAATGGTTAATTATAATGATGCATTAGAATTAGAATAGCTTCTTGATTAATCCAAGAAATGGATAATTACATTCAAAGCTGAAATTTAAAAACTTTATTTTTTAAAATAGTATTTTATTTTTTTCTCCAATTACATATTAAGAAAATTTTTAACACTCAGTTTTACAAAATTTGAGTTCCAAATTTTTCTCTCTCTCTTCCTCCCTCCCCTCATCTGTAAATGGTAGGCAGTTTGAAATACTTTAAACATGTACTATTATATAAAAGTTATTTCCATATTAGTCACATTTGTGATAGAAGAAACAGATTAAAAGGAAAATAACTCACAAGAAAGAATGGAGTAAGTGAAAAAAGTTTGCTTTGATCTGCATTCAGGGTCCATCACTTCTTTATCTGGATGTGGATATTATTTTCTTTTCTAAGTCCTTTGTACTTGTCTTGGATCATTTTGTTGCTAAAAGAACTGAATAGTTGATCTTCACACAATGTTGGTGTGTTCTCCTGGTTCTGCTCATTTCATTCTTTATCAGTTCATACAAGTCTTTCCAGGTTTTTCTGAAATCTACCTTTTCATCATTTCTTATTGAGCATTAATATTCCATTACATTCACATACCACAGATTGTTCAGCCATTCTCCAATTGATAGTAATCCCCTCAATTTTCAATTTTTTGCCATCATGCGAAGGGCTGCTATAAATATTTTTGTACATGTTTAAATTCTTTTTTTTATGATCTCTTTGGGATAGTGTGTCAGTAGTGGTATATAGCTGGATCAAAGTGTATGCACAATTGGTTGGTCTTTGGGAATAGTTCCAAATTGCTCTCTAGAATGATTGGATCAGTTCACAACTCCACCAACAGTGCATTAGTGTCCCAGTTTTCTCACATCCTCTCCAATATTTATCATTCTCATTTTTTTTGTCATAGTAACCAATCTTATAGGTAATGAGGTGATATCTCAGAGTTATTTTAACTTGTGTTCCTCTAATCAAAAGTGATTTAGAGAACTTCTTCATATGCCTATATGTAGCTTTGATCTCTTCATCTGAAAACTGCCTGTTCATCTCCATTGATCATTAATCAACTGGGGAATGGCTTATATTCTTATAAATTTGACTGAGTTCTCTAGATATTTGAGAAATGGGACCTTTATCAGAGGTACTTGCTATAAAGATTGTTTCCCAGCTTTCTGTTTTTTGTCTAATCTTAGTTGCATTCGTTTTGTGCAAAAGCTTTTTAATTTAATATAATTAAAATTATCTATTTTACATTTCAAAAAGCTCTTGTTTCTTCCTGTTATGAATTCTTCCCCTTCCCATAGATCTGACTGGTAGACACTTTCTTTCTTTTTTCTTATATTTTTTTGGGTGGGGCAGGGCAATTGGGGTTAAGTGACTTGCCCAAGGTCACATAGCTATGTGTCAAATGTCTGAGGCCGGATTTGAACTCAGGTCCTCCTGACTCCAGGGCCGGTGCTCTACTCACTGCGCCACCTAGCTGCCCCTAGACACTTTCTTGGTCTTCTAATTTGCTTATGGTGTATATTCTTTTTTATTCCTTTCAGTTTTTTTTCCAAATGTCTGTCATGTCTAACTTTTCTAATATTCTATTTACCTCCTTAGTTTCTTTCTTGCTTATGTTTTGGTTGGATTTATTGAGTTCTAAGAGAAGTCCCATACTAGTATAGTTTTGCTGTCTATTCCTATAACTCACTTAATTTCTCCTTGAAGAATTTGGATGCTATACCACTTGGCGCATATTTGTTTAGTACTTCATTGCTTCATTGTCTATGGTACCTTTTAGCAAGATGTGGTTGCCTCTCTTATCTCTTTTGATTAGGTTAATTTTTGCTTTCACATTGTCTGAGATCAGAATTGCTACTCTGCTTTTATTTTTTTTACTTCAGCTGATGCATAATAGATTCTGCTCCAGCCCCTGTAACAACAATGTGGCTAGCAGCTACTGTGGCTGTATAAGGCCAACAATAACCAGCACATAGAAGGACTGCTAACACAGGTTCTTTGATCTACTTTTCTAAGGAAAGCAACTTTAAGGGGTTAACAATTTCAGTTTAATTAAACATACATATGTCATCCACTTAGTACAGGGAGAAAAGATAAGCCCTCTGAACTTAAGGGCAAATACAAATAGAAATTACAAACATCAACAGACAGACCTTATCTGATTCAAATCACATTTTATAGTTACAAGAGAAGCACCAATCATCTGTCTGGGTTATCAAAGCAGGGCTGGGGTGGGGGGCATGTATTTCAATGGCTTGCCTAGAGTCTTATCACCCATACTCTTTCAATGAGTGTATCCCCAAAAGATCAAATGCCAACCTCAGATCTTATATGCCCTTCTCAGAGCCCTGGGGCACTTGATTACCTCAGTGCTGAGAGGCACTCAAACAAAAAACAATGAAAAGTCCCATTTAGGGTGTGGGGAAGTTAGTTAATCCCTAGTAACACTATATATATATATATGGTTTCTGATCAATGACTCCCAATTGTCTTAGTGCTGAGAGACATTCCAAGACAAAAAAGATCTCACTTTACCTGCCCCATTCAAAGGCCAGACTTATTAAAGGCACTTAAGGGAAGAACAGCAAAAAACCTTGCCCTGATTAACACTTTTACTCTATGAGTGTCTCTCTTCTTCAAATGTGTTTGTTGTGAACAACATGTTGTAGGATTCTGGTTTTTGATTCACTCTCCTATCCAGTTTTGTTTTATGGGAGAGTTCATCTCATTCACATTAACAGTTATTCATTACTAACTGTATATATCCCTCCATCCTACTCTTCCCCCTGTTTGTCGTGTCTCTCCTTTCGCCATTTCCTTCCTCACACATATTTTGCTTCTACCTACCACCCTCCTTGATCTGCCCTCCCTTCTGTCAGTCCCCCCAACCCCATTTTACTTAATCTCTTCCCCTCCTATTTCTCTGTCAGGTAAGATAGATTTCTGTATTCAACTGATTGTGCACATTATTCCCTCTTTTAGCCAATACTGATGACAGTAAAGTTCAAGCAGTGCTCATTGCTCACCCTCCATTGTTGTCCTCTACTCTTGTAGGTCTTTCTCACCTTTTCATGTGACATAATTTACCCCATTTTATCTCTCCTTTCTTTCTACATCCATTGTACTCCTCTTTCCCATCCCTTAATTTTTTTTATTTCATTCTGTCAAATTCATCTTATACTCATACCCTTTGTCTATGTATATTCCTTCTAGCTGTATTATTAGTGATATAATTTTTAAGAATTACAAGTATCATCTTCCCATGTAGGGATGTGAACAGTTTAGCTCTATTGAATCCCTTATGTTTTCTTTGCCCTTTTTACCTGTTTATGCTTCATTTGGATCTTAACATTGGAGGTCAATTTTTGGTTTAGTTCTGGTATTTTTCTTATGAAGGCTTGAAATCCTTCTAGTTCACTGAATGATCATTTTTTCCCTGGATGTATTATGTTTCATTTTGCTGCACATGTGATTCTTGGTTGTAGTCCTAGCTCTTTTGCCCTCCAGAATATCATGTTTCAGAACTTCAGATCCTTTATAGTTGCAGCTGCCAAGTCTTGTGTAATCCTGATTGTGACTCCTTGATATTTGAATTGTTTCTTTGTGGCCACTTGTAGTACTTTTTCCTTGACCTGATAGTTCTGAAATTTGGTTATAATGCCCCTTTATTTTGGGATCTCTTTCTTGAGTTGATTGCTGGAATCTTTTGATACTTATTTTGCCCTCTAGTTCCAGGATATGAGGACAGTTTTCCTTGATAATTTCTTGAAAGATGCTGTCCAGGTCCTCCTTTTGATTATGGCTTTCAGATAGTCCAATGATTCTGATATTGTCTCTACTCAATTTTCTAGGTCAGTTCTTTTTTCCCTATAAGTGTTTTATATTTTCTTCCATTTTTTTTCATCTTTTGAATTCATTTGATTGATTCTTGATGTCTCATAGAGACATTAGCTTCCACATGCCCAATTCTCACTTTTAAGGTGTTGTTCTCCTCAGTTACCTTTTGCAATTTCTTTTCCATTTGACCAATTGTACTCTTTAAGGAGTTATTTTCTTCAGTGAATTTTTGTATCTCCTTTTCCATTTGGCCAATTCTAGTTTTAAGCAATTTTCCAACTGCTGATTTTTTTTTCATAATTCTCTTGGATTACTCTCATTTCTTTTTTCAGTTTTTCTTGTACCTCTCTTATATGATGTTTAAACTCCTTTAATTGAGCTCTTCTTCAAGTTCTTTCTGGGCTTGAGACCACTTCCCATTTTTGTTTGGGGTTTTACGCATAAGTGTTTTGACATTGTTGTCCTCTTCTGAGTTTGTGTCTTGGTCTTCCGTGTCACCATAATAACTTTCTATAGATAGATTCTTTTGTTGTTGTTGTTGTTTGTTCATCTCTTTTTTCTTTTTGGCCTTTTTCCTTTATTTTAAATTTGAGCTCAGCTCCCAGGGTAGAAGGGGCAATGTCTCAGGCTTCTTGTGCCAGTAGCTGCAGTCCCTGGATGTTTACCTAGTGCTGCACTGATGTTGCTGTGAGGCCCCCAGGGAATTCTGCTGTCTGGTGCTGAGCTAAGGGAGGGTGTAAGGGGGGTGGCTGCCACTGTTGGAGGCCATAGGGGTCTGGCAGCTTACCTGGTGCTGAGCTAGGGTCTTAGTGGTGATATTTGGTCTTTGCTGAAGCTGGTGGAATATTTCTGTGTTCTGGCTGCTAGAGGATGCCAGTCTGTCAGGACTGTGCTGAAGCATATGGTGTGGTTCTCAGAGCTGGAGTCTCTCAGTCTCCCTGGCTATGCTCAGGCACATTGGAGTTTCTGGTGTAGGTGTTTTCCTGCTCCACCACACTGGGGCTCAGGATCTCATGCTGGTTTGCTGAGGTGGGATTTGCAGCTGGGTTGCTGAGGATGCTTCCCATCCTGAACTGTGCTGCCCGTTCACGTAAGTGAGAAGGCTGTTTCTTGCTAATCCTCAAAGTGTCTTAGCCTAAAACAGCTACAAAATTGTTTCATTCCATCTTTTCGCTGGTTCCGCTATTTGAGGATTTGTTTTGGGGTGCTATTTTATGGTTGTTTAGAGTTGAATATAGGAGAATTACAACAATTCACTGCTTACTCCGCCATCTTGGCTCCCGGAAGTAGAATTGAAAATTTACTTTGTAAGATGCAACAGGCACTTCAACTTCCATCAGAAAGGGATCTCAGAAGTGTTTTGAAATTAAAGTGAAGATCTGGTGTTTTAAATAGTGTATGCGATTTGAAAAATATCTGGGGCAAGAAAGCAATTTTCAGAAAAAGAGAAAACTAGTTATACATTTTCAGGAGCTTAGTCTCTTGGAAACCATAATAGAATATGAAGGAACATTATATAAGCTTTAAAAATGTCATGCAGAGACATTATAGCTGCATGAACTTTTTTTTTTAACTAGGACTTAGAAATAACAGTGTTATAAAATGATATGCTCATGAATTTTAGAAGTAAATAGAAAGCACCTCAGAGATCACCTAGTCTGGGTAACCCAAACTAGGAGATGGGCATTTACTAACGATAATAATAGCATCTATTTACATAATATGGAGCATCGAAGGGCTATCTTTAAAAGAACAGCCCACCCTGGCCAAGGCAAGAACTATAGGAAACGGCCACAGAATACTTGTGCATTTTCTGAATGAGGGGGAGGGGCAACACCTTCCCTCCCCCAGTTACACTTGACATTTTTCAAGAAGCTGGCTCAACAGCCCTCCCACCTTCTTTGGCATCAGGAAGAGCACCTTGCCAGTGCTTAGAGGACTAACCTATGGGTCAGTCTCCTAGTAACACAAGCTATAAAGTTACAGAACTA
>JAQQSZ010000141.1:0-14807 GCA_028646595.1 Phalanger gymnotis | reverse complement strand
GGGCCCTGCTTCCCTCTGCCACTTTGTGGGTTCTGCAGCTCTAGAATTGGTTCAGAGCCATTTTTTTATAGGTTTTTGGAGGGACTTGGTGGGGAGCTCACACCAGTCACTGCTTTCCAGCTGCCATCTTGGCTCCGCCCCTTGAAGTTCCTTCTAAAGAATACTGGATTCTTTTATTCCATGGAATGGGTTTGAATCGTAGTTCTGTAACTTTATAGCTTGTGTTACTAGGAGACTGACCCATAGGTTAGTCCTCTAAGCACTGGCAAGGTGCTCTTCCTGATGCCAAAGAAGGTGGGAGGGCTGTTGAGCCAGCTTCTTGAAAAATGTCAAGTGTAACTGGGGGAGGGAAGGTGTTGCCCCTCCCCCTCATTCAGAAAATGCACAAGTATTCTGTGGCCGTTTCCTATAGTTCTTGCCTTGGCCAGGGTGGGCTGTTCTTTTAAAGATAGCCCTTCGATGCTCCATATTATGTAAATAGATGCTATTATTATCGTTAGTAAATGCCCATCTCCTAGTTTGGGTTACCCAGACTAGGTGATCTCTGAGGTGCTTTCTATTTACTTCTAAAATTCATGAGCATATCATTTTATAACACTGTTATTTCTAAGTCCTAGTTAAAAAAAAAAGTTCATGCAGCTATAATGTCTCTGCATGACATTTTTAAAGCTTATATAATGTTCCTTCATATTCTATTATGGTTTCCAAGAGACTAAGCTCCTGAAAATGTATAACTAGTTTTCTCTTTTTCTGAAAATTGCTTTCTTGCCCCAGATATTTTTCAAATCGCATACACTATTTAAAACACCAGATCTTCACTTTAATTTCAAAACACTTCTGAGATCCCTTTCTGATGGAAGTTGAAGTGCCTGTTGCATCTTACAAAGTAAATTTTCAATTCTACTTCCGGGAGCCAAGATGGCGGAGTAAGCAGTGAATTGTTGTAATTCTCCTATATTCAACTCTAAACAACCATAAAATAGCACCCCAAAACAAATCCTCAAATAGCGGAACCAGCGAAAAGATGGAATGAAACAATTTTGTAGCTGTTTTAGGCTAAGACACTTTGAGGATTAGCAAGAAACAGCCTTCTCACTTACGTGAACGGGCAGCACAGTTCAGGATGGGAAGCATCCTCAGCAACCCAGCTGCAAATCCCACCTCAGCAAACCAGCATGAGATCCTGAGCCCCAGTGTGGTGGAGCAGGAAAACACCTACACCAGAAACTCCAATGTGCCTGAGCATAGCCAGGGAGACTGAGAGACTCCAGCTCTGAGAACCACACCATATGCTTCAGCACAGTCCTGACAGACTGGCATCCTCTAGCAGCCAGAACACAGAAATATTCCACCAGCTTCAGCAAAGACCAAATATCACCACTAAGACCCTAGCTCAGCACCAGGTAAGCTGCCAGACCCCTATGGCCTCCAACAGTGGCAGCCACCCCCCTTACACCCTCCCTTAGCTCAGCACCAGACAGCAGAATTCCCTGGGGGCCTCACAGCAACATCAGTGCAGCACTAGGTAAACATCCAGGGACTGCAGCTACTGGCACAAGAAGCCTGAGACATTGCCCCTTCTACCCTGGGAGCTGAGCTCAAATTTAAAATAAAGGAAAAAGGCCAAAAAGAAAAAAGAGATGAACAAACAACAACAACAACAAAAGAATCTATCTATAGAAAGTTATTATGGTGACACGGAAGACCAAGACACAAACTCAGAAGAGGACAACAATGTCAAAACACTTATGCGTAAAACCCCAAACAAAAATGGGAAGTGGTCTCAAGCCCAGAAAGAACTTGAAGAAGAGCTCAATTAAAGGAGTTTAAACATCATATAAGAGAGGTACAAGAAAAACTGAAAAAAGAAATGAGAGTAATCCAAGAGAATTATGAAAAAAAAATCAGCAGTTGGAAAATTGCTTAAAACTAGAATTGGCCAAATGGAAAAGGAGATACAAAAATTCACTGAAGAAAATAACTCCTTAAAGAGTACAATTGGTCAAATGGAAAAGAAATTGCAAAAGGTAACTGAGGAGAACAACACCTTAAAAGTGAGAATTGGGCATGTGGAAGCTAATGTCTCTATGAGACATCAAGAATCAATCAAATGAATTCAAAAGATGAAAAAAAATGGAAGAAAATATAAAACACTTATAGGGAAAAAAGAACTGACCTAGAAAATTGAGTAGAGACAATATCAGAATCATTGGACTATCTGAAAGCCATAATCAAAAGGAGGACCTGGACAGCATCTTTCAAGAAATTATCAAGGAAAACTGTCCTCATATCCTGGAACTAGAGGGCAAAATAAGTATCAAAAGATTCCAGCAATCAACTCAAGAAAGAGATCCCAAAATAAAGGGGCATTATAACCAAATTTCAGAACTATCAGGTCAAGGAAAAAGTACTACAAGTGGCCACAAAGAAACAATTCAAATATCAAGGAGTCACAATCAGGATTACACAAGACTTGGCAGCTGCAACTATAAAGGATCTGAAGTTCTGAAACATGATATTCTGGAGGGCAAAAGAGCTAGGACTACAACCAAGAATCACATGTGCAGCAAAATGAAACATAATACATCCAGGGAAAAAATGATCATTCAGTGAACTAGAAGGATTTCAAGCCTTCATAAGAAAAATACCAGAACTAAACCAAAAATTGACCTCCAATGTTAAGATCCAAATGAAGCATAAACAGGTAAAAAGGGCAAAGAAAACATAAGGGATTCAATAGAGCTAAACTGTTCACATCCCTACATGGGAAGATGATACTTGTAATTCTTAAAAATTATATCACTAATAATACAGCTAGAAGGAATATACATAGACAAAGGGTATGAGTATAAGATGAATTTGACAGAATGAAATAAAAAAAATTAAGGGATGGGAAAGAGGAGTACAATGGATGTAGAAAGAAAGGAGAGATAAAATGGGGTAAATTATGTCACATGAAAAGGTGAGAAAGACCTACAAGAGTAGAGGACAACAATGGAGGGTGAGCAATGAGCACTGCTTGAACTTTACTGTCATCAGTATTGGCTAAAAGAGGGAATAATGTGCACAATCAGTTGAATACAGAAATCTATCTTACCTGACAGAGAAATAGGAGGGGAAGAGATTAAGTAAAATGGGGTTGGGGGGACTGACAGAAGGGAGGGCAGATCAAGGAGGGTGGTAGGTAGAAGCAAAATATGTGTGAGGAAGGAAATGGCGAAAGGAGAGACACGACAAACAGGGGGAAGAGTAGGATGGAGGGATATATACAGTTAGTAATGAATAACTGTTAATGTGAATGAGATGAACTCTCCCATAAAACAAAACTGGATAGGAGAGTGAATCAAAAACCAGAATCCTACAACATGTTGTTCACAACAAACACATTTGAAGAAGAGAGACACTCATAGAGTAAAAGTGTTAATCAGGGCAAGGTTTTTTGCTGTTCTTCCCTTAAGTGCCTTTAATAAGTCTGGCCTTTGAATGGGGCAGGTAAAGTGAGATCTTTTTTGTCTTGGAATGTCTCTCAGCACTAAGACAATTGGGAGTCATTGATCAGAAACCATATATATATATATAGTGTTACTAGGGATTAACTAACTTCCCCACACCCTAAATGGGACTTTTCATTGTTTTTTGTTTGAGTGCCTCTCAGCACTGAGGTAATCAAGTGCCCCAGGGCTCTGAGAAGGGCATATAAGATCTGAGGTTGGCATTTGATCTTTTGGGGATACACTCATTGAAAGAGTATGGGTGATAAGACTCTAGGCAAGCCATTGAAATACATGCCCCCCACCCCAGCCCTGCTTTGATAACCCAGACAGATGATTGGTGCTTCTCTTGTAACTATAAAATGTGATTTGAATCAGATAAGGTCTGTCTGTTGATGTTTGTAATTTCTATTTGTATTTGCCCTTAAGTTCAGAGGGCTTATCTTTTCTCCCTGTACTAAGTGGATGACATATGTATGTTTAATTAAACTGAAATTGTTAACCCCTTAAAGTTGCTTTCCTTAGAAAAGTAGATCAAAGAACCTGTGTTAGCAGTCCTTCTATGTGCTGGTTATTGTTGGCCTTATACAGCCACAGTAGCTGCTAGCCACATTGTTGTTACAGGGGCTGGAGCAGAATCTATTATGCATCAGCTGAAGTAAAAAAAATAAAAGCAGAGTAGCAATTCTGATCTCAGACAATGTGAAAGCAAAAATTAACCTAATCAAAAGAGATAAGAGAGGCAACCACATCTTGCTAAAAGGTACCATAGACAATGAAGCAATGAAGTACTAAACAAATATGCGCCAAGTGGTATAGCATCCAAATTCTTCAAGGAGAAATTAAGTGAGTTATAGGAATAGACAGCAAAACTATACTAGTATGGGACTTCTCTTAGAACTCAATAAATCCAACCAAAACATAAGCAAGAAAGAAACTAAGGAGGTAAATAGAATATTAGAAAAGTTAGACATGACAGACATTTGGAAAAAAAACTGAAAGGAATAAAAAAGAATATACACCATAAGCAAATTAGAAGACCAAGAAAGTGTCTAGGGGCAGCTAGGTGGCGCAGTGAGTAGAGCACCGGCCCTGGAGTCAGGAGGACCTGAGTTCAAATCCGGCCTCAGACATTTGACACATAGCTATGTGACCTTGGGCAAGTCACTTAACCCCAATTGCCCTGCCCCACCCAAAAAAATATAAGAAAAAAGAAAGAAAGTGTCTACCAGTCAGATCTATGGGAAGGGGAAGAATTCATAACAGGAAGAAACAAGAGCTTTTTGAAATGTAAAATAGATAATTTTAATTATATTAAATTAAAAAGCTTTTGCACAAAACGAATGCAACTAAGATTAGACAAAAAACAGAAAGCTGGGAAACAATCTTTATAGCAAGTACCTCTGATAAAGGTCCCATTTCTCAAATATCTAGAGAACTCAGTCAAATTTATAAGAATATAAGCCATTCCCCAGTTGATTAATGATCAATGGAGATGAACAGGCAGTTTTCAGATGAAGAGATCAAAGCTACATATAGGCATATGAAGAAGTTCTCTAAATCACTTTTGATTAGAGGAACACAAGTTAAAATAACTCTGAGATATCACCTCATTACCTATAAGATTGGTTACTATGACAAAAAAAATGAGAATGATAAATATTGGAGAGGATGTGAGAAAACTGGGACACTAATGCACTGTTGGTGGAGTTGTGAACTGATCCAATCATTCTAGAGAGCAATTTGGAACTATTCCCAAAGACCAACCAATTGTGCATACACTTTGATCCAGCTATATACCACTACTGACACACTATCCCAAAGAGATCATAAAAAAAAGAATTTAAACATGTACAAAAATATTTATAGCAGCCCTTCGCATGATGGCAAAAAATTGAAAATTGAGGGGATTACTATCAATTGGAGAATGGCTGAACAATCTGTGGTATGTGAATGTAATGGAATATTAATGCTCAATAAGAAATGATGAAAAGGTAGATTTCAGAAAAACCTGGAAAGACTTGTATGAACTGATAAAGAATGAAATGAGCAGAACCAGGAGAACACACCAACATTGTGTGAAGATCAACTATTCAGTTCTTTTAGCAACAAAATGATCCAAGACAAGTACAAAGGACTTAGAAAAGAAAATAATATCCACATCCAGATAAAGAAGTGATGGACCCTGAATGCAGATCAAAGCAAACTTTTTTCACTTACTCCATTCTTTCTTGTGAGTTATTTTCCTTTTAATCTGTTTCTTCTATCACAAATGTGACTAATATGGAAATAACTTTTATATAATAGTACATGTTTAAAGTATTTCAAACTGCCTACCATTTACAGATGAGGGGAGGGAGGAAGAGAGAGAGAAAAATTTGGAACTCAAATTTTGTAAAACTGAGTGTTAAAAATTTTCTTAATATGTAATTGGAGAAAAAAATAAAATACTATTTTAAAAAATAAAGTTTTTAAATTTCAGCTTTGAATGTAATTATCCATTTCTTGGATTAATCAAGAAGCTATTCTAATTCTAATGCATCATTATAATTAACCATTACAGGTATATATCAATTTACACTCTAGATTATTGTTGGAAGAAAAACTCTTATAAACCAATTTTTTTTGATAAATTGAACTAGAATTTTCTACTCATTCATAGTATAATTTCATAGAAGTATCACAAGCATAACAGAATTTTGGTCTCAGGAACCAATGCCAAAACGAAATAATATAGCATATTATTATGGAAAAGTGGAAGCAGAAACAGAATGGGAAAAGAGAAATATTTCAGTTTTTAAGAAACAAATATACATAGAATGCCAGACTTGGTAGACGTTAATTTTATTTAGATGGTTATTTTTGCTGAACTGTTTTTCTCCCTTTTTTGTATTCTGTGTTAAGAGGAATGGTTCTGAGTTTGGAAGGAAAAATACAGTTGGAAATAAAGGTAACAGAAATTAAAAGAGACTAATAAAATTTTTAAAATAATATAGCATGTGTCTGAAACAATTATTTAAAGAAAATTATACCAGTATCACAAATGCCTTAAGTTTGAGGTTACTACTAATACAAAAGTGTGAAATACTTTGAAAATATACAGGATTTTAAAATTGAGCTCAGTTTTCTTTGTAGTTGCTGCTCTTGTTAAGTAAGCTTCACTTTTTCAAGGAAGTAGAAAATGTGATCATGTCAATTTCTACTAAATTCCGTTTTTAATTTTTTTAAATAAAAGACATACTTTTATTTACTAAAGACACATATCAAAACCTTGACCTTGGGAATATTCCAGAATTTGGAAAAAATGTTCCTCACTCAAAAAACAAACAAAAAAAACCCCTTTCTCTAACAATGTCAAAAGAAATGATTGTGGCTTTAAATTCCCAGTAGCTGTGGCTGTCTCTGGCCCCAGATGTTTCTAATGATTTGTCAACAATGTTTGTGTCTTAAAGCTGACACAAGAAATGTCTGTCTTTATAAAAGGAGCACTCTGTCTATAAAATGAAGTTGTATTTCCATATTACCTGTCTGGTAAATTGGGATTTTCTTCCATTGGTTTCTGTTAAAAGGAATATCTCTCTCCTTTTTTCTTCCTGAAAACTTGAGGGTTTAACCTTCATCTGGATTTGCAAAATGAATAGATCTATAACTAACATAACCCCTTAACTAGGATTTGGGGGCATTAATCCATCTGTGACTTCTAGAGATAAGTGAAAGAGCTAAGTTCATTAGAAAGGATTAAACTCATTTCAAGCAATGAAAACACTCAAGAGTGACAATTACTTGAGTTCAGGAGAAGCTCAGTTCTGGTCTGCCAAGCTAAAGAGAGCTGTATTTTTTAAGTCATATTATTCCCACTTCCATTAAGCCTGAATCAGAAAAGAAAAAAAAACATGTTGCCAAGAACAGCAGTAGGTCTGAGCAGAGGTGCCTTGGATTTTAAACATTAACAACTTTTCACAGGTAGCAAAGTAGATGTAAAGTAAAGCGGAGCTCCTTGAAACCAAGATAGAGTGGCTAGAAACTGAAAATATATGAATCTTTGGAAAATCAAGCGAAGGTTGGGTGGAATAAGAAGAAAGAGGAAAACGAAGGATTGGTAGTATTCAGATAAGTAGAGGGGAAAAGGAAGTATATATAACTAGTTATTTTCACATCATCTCCTTAATTAGGATGCAAGGTCATCGAAGAGAGGCTCTGCTTTTTGCCTTCTTTTGTATTGTTAGCCCTTTGGACACATACTGATCACTTAATAAACACTTCTTGGCCAAGCAACTGACAAGCAGCTACAATATAGATGAACATAATATGTATGAAAGTACTTTGACAACTATAATTTGATATACAAGGACTGTAACTGCAACAAGGTATTATTATTATTGTGAGAATAATAAAGTCCAAAAGTGCATAACCATTCATGGGTGGATCTGAAGACTACATAGGTAGTTTTAGGGGAGGTAAATTGCTATAAGTCAAGTCATACCTAAGAGCTCTCTTTGGGAGAAAAACAGATGGAGGACAATGACTTTGGGCTATTCAATTAAATTCTTGAAGACATTCTAGGGAGCTATATTAGGAAACTGGAGTCAAAGACCAGAGGAAATAACATCAGTTTGGAACAGGATACCAAAAGTATTATGGCTTGGAGGCTAAATTTGCATGTCTAAAGCTGTGTGGCTTCTGAACTGTTTAAGTATGTAGGTGCTATCCCTACTCATCCATGCCTTGGTTAATCCTCTGCATTTATGCTAATGGGAGTGGCAAGAATAGAGAGAAAACAGTATAGGAAAAGGCACAGAAATAGGTAAATATGGAGAATGCAAATGGCATGTAGAATGTAAATGGCATGCAGAGTAAGCCAGTTTTATTGAAATGGTAATGCATGAAAAGAAGTAGAATGTAAGGTTGGAACAGTAGTAGGTGAAGAAATGATAAAGAGCCCTGAATGCTATGCTAGGGAGTTTGAACTTTATTTAATAAGCTTTGGAGATCCATTGAAGGTTTATGAAGAGTGTAATAAATCAATAAAATCAGTATTTTAGGAAGATAAATCCATTAGCTGTGTGTAATACTAACTGTAGGGAAGGAAATAAGAGATAAAATGGAGACCAAACTGGCATTTTATACACACTCATGTACGAGGGGAATATTCCGGGTAAGACTGAGAGGAAATGGCACCATTTACTCTGTATAAGCATCTCAGGAAGGATGGTATCCCTCCAGCAGAAAGTCATTCTGATCTTTCCCAATTCTTGCCTTGTAACCTGATCTACAGCTGCTCTGGGAAAACACTTAACGGTGTATTTAACAAGTGTGCTAAGGCCCATATGACACTTATCACTGGCATATCAACATTTCCTGACAGGACAGTATATCTCAGAAGCACTCCAGGCACCATAAGAAACATGTTAGTTAGGGTTTGTGGCCTTATCTCTCATCTCCATGACCACTTGTGGTTGTCAAGTTCAGGGACTAATGGAGAAGATATATTCTATCTTCAATGTGATTAAAGGTCTCTGTAAGCCAGTGGAAAGTAAAGAATGCCCCAGGCCTGTCTGGGAATATCTACCAAGTCCCTCCCTACGTAAAAGAGGAACACTTGGCTGGGGTTTCATTGTTCATTTCATGTATATTTCTCCTTGCCAGTCAGAAGAGTGGTATAATCTTTCTTGTATATATGCTTCAATCCTCTTACAAAGGCTATTTTTCTACTCATCACAGATAGGAATTTCTGGGCAAGAATCAATCCCCCTTGAAAATGAGGTGGCTATTTATTTGGTTAATGGAGAAAACCAAAGAAATTCATCCCCTATAAAAGAAGTATGCATTTCCTTTAAATACTCATTAGCTTTTAAGATAGGAGATGAATTTTCCTCTTGCTCATATTTTTGTTTCAGTTTTTAGACCTTAATGCAACCTCAATTCTTCTCCAGAATTTGAACCAATGATTGGAAATCAAACTGAAATTTAATATTTATTATTTAGTTTTAAATAGCCTGTTGTGAGCAAAGTATGATTATATTCATGAATTTCTAATGTCAGAAGGGATCTTCGGAGATCATCTAGTGCAATTCCTTAATTTTACAAATGTGGAAACTGAGGCTCAGAGAGATAAAGTGACTTGCCTAAGGTCACACAACTAGTTCATGGTAAAAGGAAAACTTAAAGTTTGAATATTCCTTGGTGTAGTAGCTCAAGGACAATGACTTTATTTAATGAGCCAAAGAAATGCTTTGAATGCCTCAGCTAATGGACTAGTCACAAGAAAGATGCTTCAACAAAACAGATTTCTTCCTGCCCTCCTTCCTCAAATCACTGCAAAATAACTCCATGTAATTTCATGGGGTTTTTACCATAATCATTGCTCTATGGGCTACTGGCCGATTCCATAGACGTTAGCAGTGCTCCTTGTGAGAGTTCACTCTGCTCTCTTACAATGACTTCTGGAAATTATCAAAGTCCTCCATGAGGAAAAATTCCCTTAAGGGAAGCAAGAACATCAAAGCATGACATACTGGATACGTTTAGAGAAAGGGAAAAGAGGAATGCATCAGCTCTTGGAAGCCAGAAACAAGCAAAAAAGGCTGAAGTGGCCACAGTCATTCTTTGTGGGTGCTCAGGGATGGCCTTTCTCACCACAGGTGGTAAGGGGGCTTACTTATGAAGGATGATATAAGGGTGATGGGAACTTCCCTCTCCCCATATCATCACCCAAATACCACAGTACCAGGAGTTATACTGTTCGAGAGTCATTCTTTCATGTTAAAGGGAGAATGATATAGTCGGAAGACAGATTGCATTGGAGTCAGGAAGGAAGCCCAACCTCTGACACTTTCTAGGATTCTGATCCTAGGTAATAAGACTAATGAAAAGTCTAAGAGACATACTTTCTGGGTAGTTAATAATCAATTTATTAATCATTGCTAGAAAATAATTAATAGATCAAGGTCAGTGACTTTCTTTCATAAACCAAAGAGGAACACTGGAGGCCACTGAATGCTTAAATACCCTTGGAAGAGTGGGTATTCTTGACAGGCAGAAATCAACTCTAAAGTTAACAAATAATGAGAGGAAGAAAATTATAAAGTGGGCTTATTCTAATGAGGGGCTAGGGGACATGATGCTAACTTTGCCACTCTTGGACCCAAAGACTCATCTCCACAACCACATCATTACCCTCCAGCAATCTATACAAAAAGATCTATCCTCAATCCAAACCACTTATGCAGTTGAACAATGGACTGGAATATAGCTAGATAAGATGGTCTTTACCCTTTAATCAGAACTAAGCTTTTCCAGTTGGGTAGAGTACTGCTGAAGATTGAACATGATCTCATCAACTCTGTCCTTCACGGGCAACCTGCAGGCATTAGATTCTAAATGAGGAAATAGAAAGGGAAATACCCTAGATTCTACCCCCCCATGTTAATTGGTTATTAATAAACATTTCTCTCAGTAAGTCCTTCAGCCTCTAATTACCACATCTGTAAAATGGGGCTAATGATAACTGAAACACCTATGTCACAGGTGGCTGTATGGATCTAATGACATTTTGTATTTAAAATGCTTTGCTAACTATAAAACATAGGATCAAGGTCAGCTAGTATTGTATTATGTATTGCTCTCTCTGTTCACTACTTTTTAACCCTTCTCTTCTGTTCCTGGAGGAATAATACAAGAACTTACCAATTCTAAATTGTTTATTGTGTTGTCTTGTTTTTGTTGGCATGTTTTTGTTTTGTTTTCCATCTCTCTGAAAGGATGGCAGTATGATCTTTCTGCATCACTGGTGGAAATGGTTTTGGCATCAAGGGAGTAAGAGAGGGGTACCCAAGTATTAGGTGAGTGCAGAAAGAGGAGATGGGGTAAAAACCTTCATGACTTCTCCATTTAGCCCCATGGGTTCTAGTAGACTATCCCATTCTTTCTTTGCTATCAAAAGAATAGTAAACAACATTTTAAATCCTTAGATATTAACAGAAAGGAGAAGATACCAATAACGTAAATTTAAGCACCATCACAATAATTTGTTCTAAGTAACATCAGTATGCATGATTTTATTCAATGCTATGAACTCCAAACTGAACTCACTAATTCTAAGGCAACCTAAGTTAGTAGGCATTTATTAACTATGTACTAGGTTCCAGGCACTATGTTAAGGGCTGGGGATACAAAGAGAGCCCAGACCCCCAATCTTCCCTAAAAAAAATGTCCCTTCCCCTCAGAAACACTCACTATAATGGAAATGTAAACAAACACGTAGGAACAAGATAAACCAGAGATAATCTTAGAAAAGACTAGAATTAAGAGATATAAGGAAAAGATTCTTGCAAAAAGTATGATTTTAGCTGGGACCTGAAGGAAGTCAGAGAGCCTGGGAGACCAAGATAAGCAGGGCACAAATTCCAGACATAGAGATTAGCCAATAAGAATGCCTGATATAGGGAAATGGTGTTTGAGGAACAGCAAAGACACTGGGACTGTATCATAGAATAAATAGAAGGGAGGGAGGTATAGAAAGATTTAAAATGTTAAAGAGGGATAAGTTATAGAGGAAAAAGCCTAATGGAGAATTTGGAGGCAATTGGGGAGTAGCATGATCATACTTGAACTTTGGGGAGATGAGTTTGACAGCTGAGTGGAAGATGGACTGGAAATAGGATACCTGAACAAGGGAGACCAACCAGAAGGCATGAGATAACGAGAGCCTGCATCCAGGTAATGGCAGTGTCAGAGGAGAGAAGGGGTTTAAGTGAGAGATGTTTCGAAAGTAAAATTGACAGGCCATAGCAACAGATTGGAAATGGTGGGGAGGTGCGTAGTGGGGACTCAAAAATTATATCTAAGTTGGAGACTGGATGAAATGGGAGGATGATCATACCCTCGTTATAGGGCATTTAGGGAAAGAGAAGGGTTTAGGAGAAAGGTAATGAGTTCATCTGGGGCCATGTTAAGTTTCAGATGTTCAAGGAACATCTGGAGTTTGAGATGTCTACTAGGTAGTTGCAGATACAAGGCTGTAGATGAGTAGAGAAGTTAGGGATGAACAAAAATATCTGACACTCATAAGCATAGAAATGATAACTGAATCCATGGAAGATGATGAGATCACCAAATGAAATAGTGAAGAGGGCCTAGGACAGAATGTTGTGGGATACCCATAACTGGCAGGTATGACATGGATGAAGATACAGCAAAAGAGACTGAGAAAGGTGTTAGGAAGGAGAGAACAAGGTCAGGAAAACCTAGAGAGTAGAGAGTATTATATAGAAGACCGTGATCCACAGTGTCAAAGGCAGCAGAGAAGTCAAGAAGGATACAGAGTGAGAAAAGGCCATTATATTCCCAATCCTGACTTGCTTTGTGAACCCAGCTGAGAAGAAAAGGGTGTGGGGTCTCTCCTCTTTCTCCTTCATCTCTCGAGTTTTTGCAAACATCTATTTTCTCTTATTACCTCTTTGACAGTAAGTTTAATTTGATGCCATTTTGTTTATGGGGGTCCTATAGACCCAGAATATGCTCAACATTTTAGTGTATACAAAAGAAATAAGAAGGAATTTATCTACCCACCCAGTTTACAATCTTGATTGCATATTCCCTTAGTTGATAAATGCATTTGGCCCAATAAAGCCCATGTTGCTATAATGACCTTATGCTACATAATGGGATCAGAAATCCAGTGCTAGAAGGGACCTCAAAGGCCATTTAGTCCAGCCACCTAATTTTACCAAGAGAGGTTAAAGGACTTTCCCAAAGTTACATAAGCAGTAAATGATAAAGGTAATACGGAACCCAGATCCTCTGACTCCAAATCCTATGCTCCTTTCTCTATCCCACTAGTTGTACACAATAAGGCCATGGATTATTATTTTTACTTCCAAAGTGACCTTATCCCAGTAGCTTCATAGTATACGTTATTGGCTATCTGGGCCTTAAGATCCCTATTCTTATGCATGAAGATGATGAATACATATGACAAGTAACACTATTCTGTGAGGAGTCATTGTTGAACTCTCACAGCTAGGAAAAACTTACATCAACCTTGCATTCATTCAGCAAATGTTTATTAAGTATACACTTTGGGCATAGCACTGTGATAAGTGCGAGGCTTGATGCAATTTTCATATAAGACAAAACCTTAGACCAACAGACACTAGAATGATAAAAGGGAGATGAAAAAAATTAACACAAATTGCTCTAATACATATTATATGAAGAGGACATTAGAGAGTCATATGTTAAACACCAGTGAGGGAGGTTGGGTTCAGACTGCAATCACCACCTAAATGTGTCCATATTCATCCATCATGAGCCATCAAAGCTCCTGGATAGCAAGGACCATGCTTTCTACTTTGTTTTCATTTCAGTGCCTCGCACAGGGTTCTGCCTTTAGCAAATGCTTATCAAATGAATGACTGACACAAAAGTGTTATTGCGTGACAAAGTGAGATAAGATCATTAATGACTAGCTTTGCTATGGTCACTGACCTTAGAAAGAAAAGTGTTATCCATGTCTTTCAGTGCAATAATATGGTGAAATTATTAGATAGAAATCTGGAATCTTGGGGGTGGAGCCAAGATGGCGACTGGAAAGCAGTAACTGGCATGAGCTCCCCACCAAGTCCCTCCAAAAACCTATAAAAAAATGGCTCTGAACCAATTCTAGAACTGCAGAACCCACAAAGTGGCAGAGGGAAGCAGGGCTCCAGCCCAGGACAGCCTGGATGGTCTCGGGGTAAGGTCTGTTCCGAACGGAACTCCCAGCCCCCAGCTGAGGGGAGCGGGGCTGAGCCAAGCAGAGCCCAGCATGCGCGGCGCGGCAGACCGCGGACCGAAGAGACCAGGAGTGGAGTGGAGAGTTCCATAGCATGCTGAATTAATGAGCTGTGGCATGTACCAGACCTCACAACCCACAAACAGCAAAGACAACACAGAAGGTTAGTGGGAAAAGCTGCGGGACAGGACGGAGTTTGCAGTTCGACTACCACCCCTGAGGCAACGGAGGCAGGGCAGCTTTAGAAATTCAGCTGCAGCTGCTTCTGGCCCCAGGCCCACCTGGTGGGAGGAATTAAGTGGCTGATCAGAGCAGGAGTGAAGAGCCTGCTGAAGATTTAAGCCCAGTCCGGGTAGGGGGTTTTTGGGGAAGGAGGAGTCCTGGTGAGGCAGCGCATCCGCCCAAGCGTGGAACATAGAACTCTTTAGTCACACCCCGTTGAAAAGCTCAATGGTTAAGTAAGTTGTCTGGGAACATGGCCAGATGGCGAAAACACACCCAGATTCAGTCTCAGACTCTGGAGTCCTTCTTTGGTGACAAAG
>JAQQSZ010000140.1:0-29738 GCA_028646595.1 Phalanger gymnotis | reverse complement strand
CAATAAAGGGGGATAGGTTAGGAAGAAGCAAAATATAGTTAGTCTTTCACAACATGAGTATTGTGGAAGGGTTATACATAATGATATGCATGTGGCTCATGTTGAATTGCTTGACTTCTTAGGGAGGGTGGATGGGAAGGGAAGAGGGGAGAGAATTTGGAACTCAAGGTTTTAAAAAAATAGATGTTCAAAAGTAAAAGAAACAAACAAACAAACAACAAAAAAACAAATATCCCAGTTGATTCTCATGACAATCCTGGGAGATAGGTGCTATTATCCCCATTTTTACAGTTGAGGAAATTGAGGCAGACAAGTGACTGACCCAGGGTCACACAGCTGGATAAGTGGTTCAAAGACATGAATCAACAGTTTTCTAAAGAAGAAATGCAAACTGTCAACAATATAAAAAGATACTCCAAATAGTATGTCTCAATTAAAATCCAACCTTCTATAGCAAACCTTCCCCAATCCCTCTTAAATCTACTGCCTTCCCTCTGTTAATTATTTCCTTTTTATCCTGTATATAGTTTGCTTTGTATATTTTGTTTACATGTTATCTCCTCCATTAGATCGTGAGCTCCTTGAGGGCAGGGACTGTCTTTTGTTTTTTTTCGGTGTGTTTCTACTGCTTAGCACAGTTCCTGACACATAGTAGGCAATTTATAAATGTTTATCAATTGATTTTTAATAAAATGAACACAAATTAAACCAAAAAAAAAGAAATACTAGAAAGCATAGGAATAAATGGAGCCTTCCTTAAAATTATAAATGGCATCTACCTAAAACCATCAACAAGCATTATTTGTATTGGTCATAAGCTAGTTGCATTCCCAATAAGATCAGGGTTGAAAAAAGGATGTCCATAATCACCCCTATTATTCAATGTGGTACTAAAAATGCTAGCCGTAGCAATAAGAGAAGAAAAAGAAATTGAAAAAATAGAATAGGCAAAGAAGAAACTAAATTATCACTTTTTGCAGATGATATGATAATTTACTTAGAGAAACCTAGAGAATCAAGTAAAAACCTACTTGAAATAATAAACAACCTTAGCAAAATTGCATGATATAAAATAAACCCATATAAATCCTCATCATTCCCATACATTACTAATAAAGCCTAACAGCAAGGGATAGAAAGAGAAATTCCTTTTAAAATTACTGTAGACACTATAAAATTTTTGGGAGTCTACCTGCCAAGACAAACCCAGGGCCTTTATGAACATAATTACAAAACACTTTTCACACAAATAATGTCAGATCTAAATAAATGTTAAAACAGAAATTGCTCATGGTTAGGCTGAGCTAATATAATAAAAATGACAATTTTACCTAAATTAATCTATCTATTTGGTGCCATACCAATCAAACTACCAAAATTTTTTTACAGAGTTGGACAAAATAGCAACAAAATTCATCTGGAAGAACAAGAGGTACAGAATATCTAGGGAACTGATGAAAAGAAATGTTAGGGAAGGTAGCCTAGCCATACCATATATTAAATTGTACTATAAAGCAGCAGTCATCAAAACTACTTAATACTGGCTAAGAAACAGAGTCATGGATCTGTGGAATAGGTTAGGTACACAAGATGCAGTAGTCACTGACCATAGCAATCTACTCTTTGATAAGCCGAAAGAATCTAGCTTCTCAGCTAAGAATTCACTATTTCACAAAAACTAGTGGAAAAATTGGAAAATAATAGGGCAGAAACTGGGCATAGACTGATCTCTTACATTGTATACCAAAATAAAATCAAAATGGGTTCATGATTTGGGAATAAAGGCTGATACTGTAAGCAATTTGGGAGAGCAAAGAATAGTTTATGTATAAGATTTATGGAAATGAAAAGAATTCATGACACAACAAGAGTTTGAGAGCATTACAAAATACAAAATGGATAATTTTGATTATGTTAAATCAAAAAGTTTTGTATAAAAAAGCCAATGCAACAAAGATTAGGAAGGAAGCAGAAAATTGGGAGAAAATCTTTACAACTATTGTTTCTGATAAAGGCCTCATCTCTAAATTATACAGGGAACTAAGCCAAATTTATAGGAATAAAAGCCATTCCCCAATTGAGAAATGGTCAAAGGAAATGAAGAGGTAGTTTTCAGAGGAAGAAATTAAAGATATCTATAAGCATATGAAAAAAATGCTTGAAATCACTACTGATTAGAGAAATGCAAATCACAACAACTCTTAGGTACTACATCTCTCCTGTCAGATTGGCTCACATGACAAAACAGGAAAATGATAAATGCTGGAGAGGATGTGGGAAAATTGGAACACTGTTACATTGCTGCTGGAGCTGTGAACTGATCCAACCATTCTGGAGAGCAATTTGGAACTATGCCCAAAGGGTTATAAAAATGTGCACACCCTTTGACCCAGCAATAACACTTCTAGGGCTGTATCCTCAAGAGATCACACAAATGGGAATGGGACCCATATGTATAAAAATATTTGTTGCAGCTCTTTTTGTGGTAGCAAAGAATTGGAAATCAAGGGAATGCTCATGTATTAGGGAATGGATGAACAAGTTGTGATATATGAATGTAATGGAGTACTATTGTGCTATAAGAAATGGGGAAGATACAGACTTCATAACAACCTGGAAAAACCTACAAGCTATAATGCTAAGTGAGCGAAACAGAACCAGGAGAACATTATACACAACCACAGATATATTGATTCTGTGATGACTAACTATGAAGACTTGGCTCTTCTCAGCAATAGAAGGTTTAAAGACAACTCCAAAGGACTCATGATGGGGAGGGCTATCTACATCCAGAGAAATCACTATGGAGTCTGAATGCAGATTGAGACAATCTATTTGCTCTCCTCGTTTATTTATTTTTCTCTTTCGTTTTTGTTTCTTCTTTCTTTTGATTCATTCAACTGGTAATAATTCTTCTTTATAACTTGACTATTGTGTAAATAAGTTTAATGTGAAGTTATATGTAGAAGATATATCAGATTACATGCTGTCTTGGAGAGGGAGGGAGGTGGGGGAAAGAAAATCTGGACTCGAAATCATGTGGAACTGATTGGTATAAACTATAAATGAAAAATCTTAATTAAAAAAAAAGTAAGTTCCCTACTTCTTTGAACGTCCACCTTTTCCCCTGAAAGATTGTGCTCAGTTTTGCTGGTAGTCGATTTTGGGTTGTAAATCAAGCTCCTTTGCCTTACAGAATATCATATTACAAGCCCTCTGATCCTTTAATGTAGAAGCTACTAAGTCCTGCATAATCCTGGCTGTGGATCCATGATATTTGAATTGTTTCTTTCTGGGTGCTTGCCATATTTTCTCCTTGATCTGATAATTCTGGAATTTGGCTGCAATATTCTTTAGAGTTTTCATTTTGGGGTCACTTTTAAGAGTTGATGGGTAGATCCTTTCAATGACTGTTTTGCCTTCTGGGTCTAAGATATCAGGGCAGTTTTCCTTGGTAATTTCTTGAAAGATACTGTCCAGGCTCTTTATTTGATCATAGTTCTCTGGTAGTCTGATAATACTTTTTTTTTTTTTTTGAGGAGGGAAGGCAAGGCAGTTGTGGTTAAATGACTTGCCCAAGGTCACACAGCTAGTAAGTGTGTCAAGTGTCAGAGGCTGGATTTGAAATAATCACTCCTGACTCCAGGGCCAGTGCTCTACTCACTGCAACTGAGTCCAATAATTCTTAAATCATCTCTCTAGGATCTATTTTCTAAATCATTTTTTTCAAAGAAGTATTTTACATTTTCTTCTATTTTTTCTTTTTAAAAATTTTATTGGACTGATTCTTGATGTCTCTTACACTCATTAGCTCATTAGCTTCCACTTGCCCAATTCTAATTTTTAAGAAATCATTTTCTTTAGTGAGCTTTTGTATCTCCTCTTCCATTTGGCCAATTCAGTCTTATAAGGATTTAATTTCTTCAGTCAGTTTTTGTTCTTCCTTTTCCAAGTTGTTGACTCTCTCTTGCATATCTCTCATTTCTTTTTTCCTTTTTTAAATTAATTTTTAGTTTTCAACATTTATTTCCATAAGATTTTTAGTTTTAAATTTCCTTCCCTTCTCTTACCTCCCCCCTCCCCAAGACACCATGCAATCATCTGATATAGATTCTACATATATATTCATATTAAACATATTTTCACCCTTTGAGGTTTTTATGTAGCTGTTCTGACAATATTGTCCTCTTCTGAATTTGCTTTTTGATCTTTCCTGTCATTATAGTAGCTTTCTATGTTCAAGCTTCCTTTTTGCTTTTTGCTCATTTGGGAGGCACACTGTTTCATGACTTTTAATTTTGAGCTCTCCTTCTGGAGCATAGGGGAGCAGTGTCCTAAGCTTCCTGTGCTTGGGGCCAGGGTCAGGGTCTCTGGTTTTGTGCTCTGGTGCCTCAAGTTCTGGTGGCTTGCTCATTGCAGTGGGGTGGCCCAGTTTAGTTATGTCTGTTGTTGCCTGGTTTTGGGGGCTGACAATCTACCTTGTGCACTGGAGCTGGAGGTCTCACAGCTGGCTTGCTGTGCCACTGGCCTATTGAGTCTGGACTGAGGGATCTCAGTCATTGATCTGTGCTGTGGCTTGACAAGACACAATCAGCCCTGGACTGTGCTCTCCTTTTGCCCAAGTGAGACAGACCTTTGCTGAAGTCCCTCTTAAGTTATCTTAAGCTGGAAAATTGTTTCACTCAGTCTTTTTGTAGGTTCTGTTGCTCCAGAATCTGTTTAGAGGCTTGATTCAACGTTGTTTCTGAGGGAAACTGGGTAGAGCTCAGGCAACTTCATGTCTTCTCTCCACTGTCTTGGCTCTCCCAACCCCCATTTTTTTTCAAATGGTTTATATAGTATTGGATTGTTTCTTACATGTATGGTAGAATCCACTTTTGAATCCATCTGTCCCTGGGGATTTTTTTCTTAAGTTGCTCATTGATGGCTTATTCAATTTCCTTTTCCAAAATTGGATTATTTAATTTTTCTGTTTCCTTTTTTGTTAATCTTGACAATTTATATTTTTGTAAATATTCATCCATTCTATTTTGATTGTCAGTTTTACTGACATATAATTGGACAAAATCACCCCTAATAATTGCTTTAATTTTATCTTCTTTCATGGTGCTTTCACCTATTTTATTTTTGATTCTAGAAATTTGTTTTTTCTTTTTTTAAAAATAATATTAATCAGTGGTTTATTTATTTTTTTTCATAAACTAGGTCCTAGTGTTATTTATTCATTCTTTTTTTAGTTTTATTAATCTGTCCTTTGATTTTCAGGATTTCCTATTTGAGATTTAATTTTGGGTTTTTCATTTGTTCCTTTTCTATTATTTTAGTTACATGAACAGTTTATTGATCTTCTCTTTCCCTCTTTTATTGATGCATGCATTTAATATATAAATTTTCCCATAAGTACTATTTTGGCTGCATCCTCCAAATTTTGGAGTGTTGTCTCTTTGTTGTCATTCTCTTTAATGAAATGAGTGATTATTTCTATCATTTGAATCTCTAACTCACTTATTCTTTAGAATTAGATCTTTTAGTTTTCAATTAGCTTTTAATCTCTGCTTCTGTGGTTCTTTATTTAATGTAATTTTTTTGCACTATGGTCTGAAAAGTGTGAATTTGATATTTGGTTAGGTTGTTTTTGTTGAGGTTTTTATACCCTATACTTGGTCATTTTTTATGAAGGCATACAGCTGAATAAAATTTATGCTCTTTTCTATCCTCATTCAGTTTTCTCTAGTCATGTTTAACTTTTCAAAATTTCTATCCATCTCCTTGATTTCTTTCTTATTTATTTTATTGTAAAATTTATCTAACTCTGAGAGGGGGAAGGATGAGGTCCCCTGATAGTATAGTTTTGCTGTCTATTTCCTTCCATAGTTCATTTAACTTTTCCTTTGAGAATTTGGATGTTATTCAGTTTGTGCACATATGTTTAGTTCTTATATTAATAAGTGCTTATTATGTAAGTGCTTATTCCTTCCTTTGTTCCTTCCTCCTTTCTTTCCTTCCTTCCTTCTTTCCCTTTTTCCTTCCTTATAGGCCATAAGACTTGACTTTCTGTTGAAAACTTCTGTATGTGTTGTCTTCCCCCTAGAATGTGAGCTCTTTGAGGACAAGGACTATCTTTTTTAATTGTATCCCCAGACTATAGTAATGTTTTGAACATTCGTTCATTCAACAGTCCTGTGACATGGTTGCTATGAGTGTCCCCATTTTTCCAGTTAGTAAACTGAGGCTAGAAAGCCTTAGTGACTTATTCATAGTGACAAAGCTAGTAAGTGTCTGAGCTATGTTTTGAACCAGGGTCATTACAACTTCAGATCCAACACTCTATCCACTATTCCAACTTTACATTGAGTATCAACAATCCAGCTAGCAGCTTCTGTGGGGGTGTAAGATCCACCAACAACCAGCATCCAGAAAGCTGCTAACATGGGTCCTTTTGATTTGCTTTACTTAAGGAAAGGGGTTAACAATCTTACTTTAATCCAGCATACAAATATCATTTGCTTAGTTTGGGGAAAAAAGCTAGCCTCCTGAATTATAGACCAAATACAATTCATCGACATCTGGCTGTACAGCCAGGGAGCTCATTAGAATGGCTGGCCCAGAGTCACAGGCCACTCTTGCTGTGGCTCAGAGCTCCAAGCTAGAACACTAACCTTTGCGCTTATATGTCTTGTTCAGGGCTGGAGGGCCCTAACCTCACCCAGGCTGGGTATGGAGAAGTTCCCCACTTCCAATATCACATCAGATACAAATCAATGGCTCCCAATTGTCTCAGTGCTGAGAAATACAAAAACATCCCACTTTATCTGCCCCATTCAAACAAAGGCCAGAATCATTAAAGGTCAACAGCAAAAAAAGTCCCACCTTAATTACTCTTACACATTGTTATGCTCATGGACTTTTTTCCCAAAGATAAAATGCTTTCATATGTACAAGTGCATAAGACAGTCATTTTCCATATAAGTAAATCTTATAAAAGAGATGATGAAATATTAAGAGGAAGGATAAGTCTTGGACCTGTATAGCAAATGTGAAGCTTCCTGAGAAAGGTTTAAGAAAATCCTTAAAATTTATGATAGAGAAAAAAAAAAGACAGTGGAGGATTTTAGATTTCAATATAATGAATAACAAAAAAATAGCTGTCATGCAGTAAGGTATGCATAAAACCTCAAACAAGTCCCACGGTATGAAGAAGAGCTGCTTCTGGATCAATGCACAGTCATTTAGTGGGCCTATCAAGCTGACAGTGAGAGTGCCAGGGCTGATACACATGACTGCCCAAGAAGAGTGTCTCTGGATGTCAGCCTTATGCACGTCAATGAAACAAGAGTACAGCAGAATCAAAACAAGCTAACAAACCAGTGGCAAACTTGTTTCTGCTGCAATAATAGAACCAAAGGCTAACTGTAATCTCACTGTTTAAAACTCATACCACAGTATCTATGACTTCCAAGTCACTGACCCACAAATGCTGGGTATAGTAAGCATTTGGGTTCTGAGAACTTGGATGTCACTTGAATTCCATTTGAGGGAAAAAAAAAGTAAATGCACTGGCTATTGTTCTCATTCGAATAGCCATGAAAATCTCTGTTCTTGGCTTGTTTGGTTTAATCTCCTCTATCTGTCAGCTCTAATGAATAGCTTGTAATGGTCATTCAGAACTTTACAATGATACAACTTTACGATAGTAACTCTGAGAGTTTGGTGAGATGTTTAACCATTTCATGGGTTGATCTGCTCCATTGCAAACAAAGATGTATGCTAGAGAAATGATGCAAATGATGTAATCAAAGAAAGATATTATTGAAACAGAATGAGGCCACTCAAATATCAATATAGAAGGATATTATTCATGCTGCATTAGAATCCTTGAAATGTCAAGAAAACATGAAGAAGGCCCCAAGCATGGTGGGTCAACACCTCTGGGGGTAACAACCTATATGTGGACATAGAAAAGAATCACATAGAACGGGCAGACAAGGATGGGTTGTGATCTGCTTTAGTAGAAGGAAAAACGACATTAATGAAATCATGGATCCATTAGAGTATTGGAGTAATCATAACAGATTTATCATAAGGAAAATATTCTGTAAATTCATACAGTAAGAATGAAGTGAGAAAGGTTTCAGTTGCTCCCAGTGCCAATTCTTATAAATGAAAGAGAGGTTCTATAATGCAATGATTTACAGTATAATTGCTAACAGTTATTTTACTGAAATACCTTACTTAATGGAGATAAAATATCATTATGGACCTGGACTATGAAATATTATTAGGTGATAATAAGCAATATTAAGAAAATTTTCATTTCATTTCAAAGTAGTTGATCTCACATAGATCTTAGCAAATTAAAGGCTTCACAATAATATGTGTATATAAATTATAGTGTGGCTTGGTGTAGAGAACATTGGCCTTAGAGTCAGAAGAAATGGTTCAAGTTCTAGTTCTAATAATCATTTGCTATTGACTGAAGAAAGTCATTTACCCCCTCCAAGCCTTAGGTTCCTCACCCAAAGAATGGATGTAGCACCACTTTCATTATCTTTATTATGGTGATATTGTGAAGAAAGCATTTTTTAAAATGATCATAAAATAGCTGTCAGTAATGCAGCCCAAATCAAAGCTCTTGGTACCCTTACCTCTAGTCACATTGACACTTATGAGTCAGATCCCCTGGAGTAAAGCTACATCTCTCCTCAGGGAGGTGGAATGTCTGATGGGTCAAGTTGATTTTTTTTCTAATAATATTGACTTCATCCCTCATTCCAATTTGTTTTCCCCTAACAGCAATCATCAGTGATAGTATTTTCTTTATATCATCCAGCATCGTTTAACCCATTAACATTAATTAGCTTTTGCAGTGGGGTATTTTCTAAGATGTTATAGCAAAAACAGAATTGTGAATATTTCCCCAAACACTAGGAACAAATTCTTCTCAATGCCTCAGAACCTGGAGAGCTGAAACTTTAAGCAATTTCTACAAAGCATTTTCCTTACCAAATTCAGTTCCGAATTTTGCATATCGGTGGGCTACCAGTTACCACTGGGCTTAGCTCCCATTCTTTGGGACTGTGCTGATGCCTCAGCTGGAAGCAAATTCTGGCCCAGGTCCCCTTTACTGGACTTAATGGTGGCTCATTCTCCATGTATTTTGTAGCTCACAAAATTATAACTTGACCTGGAGTCAAGAAGACTTCAGTCCAAAACTTACCTTGTGCATTTATTAGCTGTGTGACACTAGATAGGCCACAATATCTGTCTACCTCAAATTCCTCAGGTCTAAAATGGAGATAATAGTAGCACCTATCCACTGGGTTTTTCAGAAGATGAAAGGAAATACTATTTGAAAAGTGATTAGTAAACTTAAAATGCTTTATAATTGTTATCTGTGATAGTGATGATTAGATTAGATTGGGAATCCACTAGATAGATTGTGAGCTCCTTGAGGGCAGGCACCCTTTTTTATCTCTTTTTGTATTATCAGAGCTTAGCATAATGCCTGATATATAGTAGGCAAGTAAAAGGGATTGATGGTGATGATATTTTCAGTAACACTTCTTTTAAAAGCAGGAAAAAACAAAGAAACAAAAAACTAAGAGGGTAAGAATTAAAGTCCATATTCACAGACTTCTCATAAGCGCTGAGTAGAGAGAATCTGAAGCTTTTCCCTATCCATAGTTACATAACATGTCTCTGTCACCCAAATGCAACCAGGCTTTTGAGAATGAGAAAATGTCTTTGTCATTTAGTACGTTGTGTAAGTATTCTCAGTTCCACTTCATAAGTCATTTGAATGGCTCCTCTTCACAAGATAAAGGGACCAGAAACAGACTACCCAGGCATGCTCAGAATTAGGGAGAAGACCCCTTCCAAAGCACATCATTACATTTTCTGGAATTGGCCTCTGTGGATTCTTCTACATGATCTGGCAGCAGGCAGAGCCTGCTGCAAATGCTATCAAGAAAAAGAGGGCCTCTTTTGGCTAGTTGCTCATTATATTAAAAATAATAGTACCAATTTTAGTAAGAATAAGCTCTTATATAACAACAGAAGTAGCAAATTAAGTGACCTAGCTTCTTTGTATCTTAGTTCCTTCATGAAGATTAGTTGATCTCTAAGGTCTATTTTAAGTCTAATATTTTATTAATATAGTTGATTTTGAAGCCATTTTGTAAAAGAATTTAAACATAAAATTCCAAAGAACCTTAGATCATAAAATATTATGAACAGAAAAGATCTTAGATTGATAATTGCATTCACTGATGCAAATTGCAAATTGACCTTAGCTAAGTTCTAGGGAATTGTATGAAGCATATAGAAGTTTAAACACCTGCTCAAGGTGACACAGCTAAACTTTATCAGGAGCAAGAGGTGAACTCACGTCATTATGCTTCCAAACTCAGCACTCAATCAATTATGCATCTGACCCCCTTTTCCTTTTTTATACATAGGGAATATCTAATGCCTCTAATTTGACCCTCATTTCCCATATTAGCATTCAAGCTTATATTCAAGACATCGGACATAAGAGAGATTTAATTGGTTCAGTAAAACAACACGGAAAATGCTCATGCCCAACCCCACAAATGGTCTAGAAAATTGCTCTGTCCTCCTATTAGGACTCTCTTCTCCATCACGGGAGTTGCTACAAAAACAAGTTCATAATTTCTTAAAGAGTTCACTTTGTTCAGAAAATTTCACTCAACTGGAAGACTTAACCCAACCCACTGTAAGACAAAACAAAACAAAAAGCTCTCTAAAACCAAACAAACAGAAAACACATGTTCATTAGACATGTATCTCATTGCATCCCATTTCTTATCTTGGTTTTCTGTTGATATCAGGAGAATAATTTTAAAGTGTTATTTTCTTTAAACAGTTTTGGAAGAATAAGTTTAGGCTTAGATTTTTGTCAAAGTGATGAATTTACACTCAAAGGAAATTTGAGTGAGTACAAATAAAATCATATTCTAATAGTGTGATTTATCTAAAATTTAACTATAATGTATCAGATAAACAAATTTATTGAAATCAAGATCTGATATGTAAAATTCTTTAAAAGAGACAAGAATCATGTAAGATAACGACAGATAAGTACCATGTAAGCTAAAGATCAGACCAGGCCTAAAGTTTTCTGATTCACTTGGGATCATGCTAATGATTCACGGTTGGTGATACTGGTATTTGTAAGTTTCCATGATACTTTTTATTCATTTTGGAATGAATAGATTAGTTTAATTTGTCTACGTTCACAGAGACAGCCATTGGTTGTGTTTATACCCTGTCAAAGAAGTGGTGAAATGGCAATTATCTAATGAATATAATCACTGTAGACAACCAAACTGAATAATTCAAATTTTAAAGATCAACTTTAGGGGCTGAATCAAGCTGCTTATTTACGTCTTCTGATTGTATTTGACTACTAAAAACTACTAAAATTTTACTTCACTGGATTTTGAATGAAAATAATTTCACAAAGTTATTTTGCCTTTGGAAATCCAGGATAAAATAAAATAAAATAAGTAGTGGGAAATGTGCTGAGTTTAGAGTAGGAACATCAGGGTTTAAACCCTAGCTCTGTTATTTACTAGACATTTGACCTTCAGTGAATGACTAAACCTCTCTAGGTCTCAGTCTCCTCATCTGTAAATTGAGGCAGTAGAATTATATTGCCTTTAAGATCTCTAAATCTGTGATCCTTTTCCTCCAAAGCCAGGCTTTCCACAGTATCATGAAGAGAGAGGAATTGGAAGAGTGCTGAAGACAAATATTTCTTGAATTGAATTGAAGTCACGTCTCTTCACATCTATTTCATTTTTTAGGGTTGATGTGGTGGTAGCAGGTTTAGGAAGAGAGAGAAAAAGTCATTCATCCCACAAATCACTGCTAGGCTAAGAAACTACCTAGGAAACTCTTTTATTATATTAGTCTAATACGTCAACACTTATAATGGGTTCCCATTATCAGTTCTATATTCATTTCTAGAGTCCTCAAGACCTTCTCATATCTAGCTATATTCTGCCAAGCCGAACATATTTCCTTTCGCTTCACAACATGAATGCTCTGTTCCATTCATCTTTCTACATATTTCATTCTAGTTCTCTCCTCACTATTTCTGCTCATAATACTCAGACTAGAATAGCATAATTTATGGTAGATGTAACAACAATGTAGCTTGCAGCTGCTGTGGCTACGTAAGACCAACAAAACCAGCACATAGAAAGGCTGCCAGCACATGTTCATTGGTCTGCTTTTCTAAGGAAAGCAATTTTAAGGGGTTAAGAATCACACTTTAGTCAAACATACATATATAATTCATTAGTTCAGGGGGAAAAACTAGCACCCTCAACTTCAGAGCAAATATCAACAGAAATTACAAGCATGTATTATATAAACAGAGCTAATAAACACAAATCACTCTCTCCATAGCAATACATAGTTACCAGAGAAGTACCAACATCTGGGTTTTCAAAGCTGGGAGGCTCCTTAACAATGGCTACCCAGAGTCTTGTCTAGTCAAATCACACAACACTCTTCTAGTGAGTGAGAGTCCCAAACAAAATGCTAACCTCTGAGTTTATATACCCTGTTCAGGGTCAAAGGGCATCATAACCATGCAACTCGAAACCATGTGACACTTCTTCAGGCATCACAGCCTTGCAACTCAAACCTATGTGAACTAGGCTTTCTTGTTTCTCAAGCAGGTCATCAAAGACTTCTGGATTTAATCAAAGAAACAAAGGCACTTGATTACTTCAGTGCTCCAAAAGGGAAAACAGTAAAAAAGCCCCACTTTAATTACCAATACAGTAGCACGTTTGAATTAATGAAATCATAGATCACCATATCATGGATACCAAATCATAGATGCCATAAAAAGAACTTTACTTACAATCATGTCCATGGCCTGCTTTTCTTTCCTTTTTACACTATTTCATTGTTGAACTCATTTATTTAGCTAGTTATTGTTTTGTTGATTTTTTAGGCTTGGGAAAGTGATGGCCAATGTGCTAATAATACAGGGATTTTAGGTGAGGCAGCATAAGGAGTTACTGATATAGGGTTTTACAAGCAGAATATGAAAGTGGCTATTGTAGAATAAAGAGTATTTTAACTCTTCCACTGGAACTAGTGACTTTGGGGGATGAGTGAATGTAAATCCGTCCAGGCAAGAAAGGCCTGTGAGGCAATATCTGGGAAGAACTAAATTTCAGGGAGAGCCTGATGATGGAAGGAGGATAAAAAGTTTAAAATTAAGGGAACTGATAAGGTCAAAATGGGTACAGATCTGAGATTTGGCTAATGCAGAATGAATTTGAAGGTTAAAGGGAATGAAGAATTGGAAGAACTTTGAAGGAAGGACATTAAAAAGGTCATCGACATTCACAAGGATGATGAGAATGGGATAGAAAAAAATTGTAATGTCACTGAGTACTTTAGAGAGCAGCAAATAAGAAGTGATAAGGAGAGTTTGAAGATAAATACCATGAACTTAAAGTGATTGGAGACTAGCGAATGTTCATTATCAATCATTATTGCCATCATCTTCATTTATTTTTCATTCTTTATATTAGAAAAAAATGTTTATACAGCTCCAGTGTGACAAACTGATGAGCAGCTTACCTTAGAAACTTAAGCAATGCATGTGGCCAGTTCACATATTTAGGGCTAGAATGTGGTCATCGTACTTTGTCTTTGACAATTGTTCAATAATTATTCAATTCTATGCTTGGCTTTGCCTACTTAGACCCAATTTCTTATGGTAAAGTTAGATATTTGTATCTTATATGCACTTATTCAAAGAGAAAGAATCCCTTTCATTATGAAGACATCAATACTACAATGAAACTGTGATTTGATTAATATGTTTGCCAAATGATCAATGAAGACTAGTATAAGTAAAGCCACTGTTCTCCCTGTGTGCCCACCTTTGTATTGATATCACTAAGTATCCAACTGTGTGTTAATTTTATTTGTAGGATTCTGCCTAGTTCTTCCTAGAATTTCTTCACCTTCTTATCCTCTGGAAACAATGTTGGAAGTAAGCTGCAAATTCTAATACAATAATCATCACAAATATGTGTCATGAGTGCTGAAATATGAGATGACCAATCCTGTGGGAAATTATGTTCTTTTTGCCTTTGTATACTAAATAAAAATTAATTCGTCCAACGATTTCATTTTGCCTCTCCAAGGAGAACTGGAAAACATGTTTTCATTTAGATGCAACTTCCTTTTGTCTTTTAGGAAGGTCCATGCTATTTTAGCATCACAGATAGAGTAGAGAATTTGGAGTCTGGAAGACCTAGGTTCAAAACTGTTGATTCACTCTTTAGCCAGTTTGCCAGAGTGATGATCCTTTTTCTACTTAGTTGAGTGTTCTTCAAGGGGAAAAGGCATAGTCTTAAAAGTGGTTAAGTACAAGACTAAGAATGCTTTACAGTTTAGGCTGTTTTCAGACACCACTAAATCACCACATCTGTTCTATCCTTTCAATTGCATCAAGTCACATTTTCCAAATGAATTTAATTAACTTTAAGAACAAACCAAATTAGTTTAAAATGCAATTAACATGCAAGACTATAAATTGTAATTAAAACTGCATGCTGTTGGTATAAATTTTTCAAAATATTTAAAGAGGGCACATTTCAAAGTGATACACATATTTCATGGGATGGTGATTAATGAAGCCAAAATCGTTCAAAGTGTGGGTCTTAAAAATGATTTTTTTTCATTGTAGCCATAATGATTTAGAATTATAGATCAGACAACACTAGCTGCTCATGAAATTACCCATTAAGGTGAAATTCAAGGACTGATAAAGATTTTTTTTTAATAATGATGTGATTCATTGATTAATAAAGAATGAAATGCAAATTGGTGTAGTGAATGAAAAAACAAAAACCTTCACTTCAAGTATTGAGACCTGAATTTGAATCTCTGCTTTACCACTTATTTCTGTACCCTGGGGAAATCACTTAGCCCCCCTGGGCCTGATTTCTTCATCTGTAAAATGTGGGTAGTGGACTAGATGACCTCTAAGGTCCACTCCAACTCTAAATCTCTGTTTCTATGATCTAAATCTGTCAAAAATCTTTAGACTGCTTTAAAAGGGGTTTTGTGAGAAAGGGAATCTACTGGCATAACTATGGCATCATTTCTAATATGAGAACTTATTATTAATAATTAACATGATGAATTCTAAAAATACATTTTCCCCATAGCTTTGGAGCATGTTGTAAGGGAGCAGAAACATATTTTTTTTCCTATATTCATCAATTGAGACTTAAAAAAGTAGCTTCACTTTTACAAGTACTCAGTTATCATATACAAACATTGTATTAGCCAAATTGAACCTTACTTATACCCTGCAAATGCAGGCTTTTTTGAGCATCAGGAAAATTAATTTCTTAAAAAATATTTTGATTTGAGACTGCTAGAGAGAGGATGGACATGATGAGTCCCTTTCAGTAACATGTTTCTGTGATTAATAGAACCTTTCTAGGCAACTTGCATAGTATTGAAGTTATGCATTTCATGAGCCCTATAGTAGCTTTACAGTATCAAAGTCTCAAAGAATCATTTGGGTTTATGTTCAGAAGAGATTTTGGAGATCATCCAGTCCAATCCTCTAATTTTACAAGTAAAAAATGAATTCCAGAGAGGTTCTATGGCTTTTCCTAGGTCACAAAGTCAAATTTAGATTTTCAGATTTCCAATTTAGATTTTCTGATTTCAGGTCCTTTGCTCTTTCCACTATGCCACAGAGCTTTGCGGCTTAGAGGGAACACTTTTAAAAATATTAAAACAATAAAAAGTTCTTCCTTTTCCTTACTTGAAACCCCTCATTTTTCCTAGTCCTCTTTAAAAATGTAGAGTACTTTTTAGAATCTTCATTGCTATACAGTGTACTTGTGCTGAATTATTCCTCAGATGCCTCTTCTCTAGACTAAATAATCTCAATTTTTTTTTAACAAACACAAATTCCTGTAAAGCAGTATACTGAAGTTAGTCTTAAACTCTCAAATAACCATTTTGTTCAATTTGCTCTTCAAATTTCATCTCAAACCTACTTTAGGTTGTAATTTAGTTGGGACGTTTCTTAGAATCACTGATTTGGAGCTGCAAAGGACACCAGAAGTAACTGAATTCAATCTCCTCAATTCATAGAAAAGAAAACTGAGACATAAAGGCATTACATGACTCACTCAGGGTCACACAGCTGCCTAGTACCCATTTTAGGAAAGAGGTGAACTGAAATCTTCCTGACTCTAATTCCAGTGCCCTATTTACTGTGTTATATTGTTACCATTTAATTAAAGAATTTATAAAATATCTGGGTTGCTTAGATTTGTACCCATTGCTAAATGCAAGATGCTGATATGTAAGAAATCCAGCAATTATTTATGTATATGTGTATACAGACTACATATAATATATATGTATATGTATATATATATATATATATATATACATACACACACACACACATATATATATATATATATGTATGGTCACTTAATTATTCATTTATGTACCACCTACTCCCCAAAATGATCTCAATTGATGACTATTGTATGAAAATTGTTATCCATAGGTGCTTTAAAGAAGATAAATTACATCTGGACAGTGTGATTTTGCTAAAAGGAGAAAAACAAAGTAAAAATGAAAGGGTAAGATAAGATGAAAAGGGCACCTAGGAATTCATGATGGTTCTATCATTTGAACTTATATATGAAAGGAAGGTGAGAATTCCTTTAAGTTTGATCAGAGAATTCTAGGAAACAAAGCTGAAGATAAAGCTATACAAAAAAAAAAAAAGACAAATAATAGAAACATCTATAAAAAGGAATGAGGGGAAAAATCATACTGATTTCAAAACTACTCTCCAAATTATTTTTTTTTGGGAAAAATGCTGTGTTATAGTCTCCTATTTCCTAGAGGAAGGGTCAATGCATAGCTACTAGAGATATTCCCAACAGAATTTGTTTCGATAGAATCCAATAGACCCCCCCCCCCCTTCTGGGCTTCTCACATTGCATAGACCTATTCTGGGATCCTTTCTGCTTAGAATTCAGGTTTTGTTATAGCTATCCCAAATCTAAACCCTGTGTTGCCGCTCCCCCCAAACCTACCTTCTAGTTATCCTATTTTTTCTCTGCATTAAATAGCCTGTTCCTAATTAAATTTATTTAAATTGATTTTTATTTTCAAAATCTATTTTATTAACATTTTCTTTTTGGGTGCCCTAGATTTCTCCCTGTATTTGTTCCCCTTTGTACCTTCAGGAGAGCCACCCATTATAACAAAGAAATAAAAAAAAACCAGAAAAAAAGAATAAAAAGAAAAAAAAAGAAGCATAGTTCCTTGCATATAATAATTGCTTCATAAGTGCTTTTTGACTTATTAACTTGACTATTAAAACCATCATTACGCAGGCACACTAATGCAACTATAGCATTGTTAGTATTCAGGTAGGTATTCTAGGTATTCAGGAAAACAAATTGTCACTATGCCCTAAAAGTTATGAAAACGTCCATGCCCTTTGATCTAGTATATCTCTATTGGCTTATACCCCAAAGAGATCAAAGGAAGAGGAAAATGACCCATATGTACAAGAATATTTAGAGCAGCTCTTTTTATAGTTACTACAAACTGGAAACTAAATGAGAGTCCATCTATTAGGCAGTGGCTAAACAAATCATGGGATATAAATGTAATAGAATATTGTACCATAAGTAATATCAAAATGCACAGTCTCAGAGAAAATTAGGAAAATTATGAAATGACAGAGTGAAGACAGCAGAACCAGGGGAACAATTTATACAATGAAAACAATATCCTAAAGAAACACAGCTTTGAAAAATTTGAAAGTCAGAGCACTTAAAATGAAGTAAGCTGCCTCTTCCTGTTGGGTAGGAGAATGCTGTTATTATACCCATTTTATAGATGAGAAAACTAATGCTGAGAGAAGTTAAATAACTTGACTAGAGTCACACAAGTGTCTGAAGTAGTACTTGAACACAGGTCTTTGGTCTCCTACCACCAGTGGGGCCAATGTATAGTGAATCAAAGAGTTTATGAGGTTCCCCCCCACAAAAATGACAATCTCCGCTCAAAAAACAAAACAACAAACCTAGAACTTAAATGATATGAGAGTAAGGATGTCATATAATTATCAAAGCTCTTATATCCAGATGAGTATTATTTTTCACAATATGCACTGTACAAGCTTATACACTTACTGAAAAATGCTTAATGCACTGTTTGGTTCAGTCAAATTGACCTTTCTTTTTCTTATGTGTATATAGCATTCCATCTCCCACCTCAATAACTTGTATAGGCTGTCCATACTTCCTAGAATGCAATTGCTTTTAACTTCTGTGTCTTGGATTCCCTGGTTTTCTTCAGAGTTCAGCTCAAATGCCATCTTCTGCATCTTTCCTGATTGCCTCACCTTCTAATATTTCCCCTACCCCAAATTTCCTTGATTTTATTATGTACGTGTTATTTTAAATCCTTATATGGATGGATGGTTATGCTGGCAAATGTTTAACAGCTAGTCTTTTGGAGGAAAATGTATATGTAACACTTCTAAATTTAATCTATGCCACTTCTTCAGTCCAGACAAAATCAACAAAACAGCAATCAAGCTTTTATTTGTGGCATTTAATGATTTTCCTGGTAAATGCTTACACTGAAAATTTAGTAGTCAATTGTCATGAGCTATTTCATGATGGCTACAGTACACCCCTTCCTAAATGTGTTTGTGCTGTCATCCCATTACAATATCTGCTCCTTTAAGAAAAATAAAACTGTGTCTTCTTTGTTTTTTGATTCTCAAAATTTGACATGTTTTATAGGCATTAGAGCACTTAATAAATTTTAACAATTAATTAAATTTTATTGCTATAGCCCAGATACTTTGTGAATTGTCTTCCTGAAACACACGCACACACACACACATGCACACACACACACACACAAACACACACACACACACACTGATATATGACTTTTATGGTCACATCACTTTTTTGACTGCACTTTGATAACTGTCCTCATTCAACAGATTTGACTCTGAATGCTTACTACCAATTCTTTAAAAAAAATCTAATTTGCACCCCTCCCCCAGGAAGATTTTTCTCCTTTGAGCATACTTAAAAGAATGTGTCAGGAGCTCTGAAGACCCTTCCAAAAGAGTGCTTTTAAAGCTGTTTTGAGCAAAAGAAGCATTCTTTTGTAGAATTCTACTAAGGTCACAATAATCATTTGGATATATAAACAACTGGGAAATTTGTTCTAATGAAGTTCTATCTCATTACTTTATAGACACACTATGTATTAGCTCTGCCATCAGTGGCTAAGCTAGGTAGCTCTTAGCACAAAGAGCTGAAGAAAAGGTAATTGAAAAGAGCTGCGATGGTTTCCATTGAGAGGGATCACAGCAAAGGGGAAGGAACACTGCATTTACAGTCAGGATAACTGTATTTTAATTCTCAGACTCTTAAGACTTCATTTATAAAATGAGAGGCTTGGACTAAATGGCATGAAAGCTCTGAATCCTATCATTGGACTAAGTGCACTGTTAAAGGGTGGTTTCACAGTGATTAAACGGAGATCCTGTAATAACAACTAATATTGTTATGGAATGTCATTGGGGAAGCTTTGTGTAGGCATTGCCTATATGTTCATTTATTTGTTCTTATTTTTATATCCTGTTTTCCCAAATACAATGAAAATTTTTAGAAAAGAGATCACGTGTTAGGTCAGATTTAGACCTAGAAGGGAACTCAGGAGTCAGCCCATCCAGCTCCTTGCGTTTTATAAATGAAGAAACTGAGGCTCATAAGGGTTAAGTTTTCCCAGTTTATACATCTAGTAACTGGAGGGTGTTCTAAATCCAGATCCTTCAACTCCAAATTAACCATTATTTGTCCCATAAAACATTCTATTCTTGTATGTCCCTGACTTGCATAGCAAGACTCTGGACTTTCCAGCTAGTCAGTCAGTAAACAGTTATTCATTGTCTACTATGTGCCAGGAACTTTGTGTGATAAGTGCTGGGGAAACAAAGGCAAAAGGCAGTGTCTGCTCTCAGGGACTCAAGATATATTGGTGGGCAGACAACTTGTAGTTGCGAGTGTATCTAGCATAAAATAACTGGCCCATGCATGCCATAGAGAGGTAAGTATTTGATCTGAGATCTGGAAAGCTTCATTTTACATCTCCAAAGAGCAAAAATAATATCCACCTTTGTGGAGCATAAGAGATGTTCCTTGGCTGAGAGAACAAGCCAGGATCCAGAATATATGTGATAGAGTGATCTCTTCTATCACAGAGTTAGAGTTGTCTCTATTTACCATACTCTCAAATATTGGTAGTATAGGGAAACAATGTTTTAGGAGTTCAGAGAAGTCACTTTTCATGGTCCCCATAAAGGGAGTAATAGGTAGTTTACTCTTGCCAACTTAAGAGAGAATATATTTATCTAAACAAATAGTAACTAGAATTTCAGAGGGTATTATAGAAATTCGAGTACATGATAAAATATATGAGAGTAAATGGACTTCGGTTCAAAATAAAATCTGAGCCCAAGCAAGGATACAGTGATCTTACTGAATAATGGGAAAAGCCTTCTTAACAGTCTGTTCAGGTACTGGGAAATAAGGGACAATCGAAGGCCAGTTTCTCAAATTTGGAGGTCTAGGGTTCCTGGTTTGTAAATGTACATCTTATCTTTCATTAATTTCCCTCAAAATTGCTTTCTTTCTCTCCTCTAATGTTTCTTTGAATCTGAAGTCTCTTCTCTACTTTTGTGGGTACATAGCATTGAGGACTTAGTAGTCTCCCTGTGTTTGTATAGCACCTAGTATTGCAGGGATGGTCTTTGGGGAACTGCCAAATCTCCTTGGGGCAGGCATGCTTTAGAAGAGTTGATATTTTACAAATTTTTATTGATTTTGGCTTGTTACCCCCATGGCCAAGACTTGAGTGGAAAATACTGCTTCTTGCAGTCTTTGCCAGCTTGTCCAAAGTGGGGTTGGAGAAATATAAACTAGTTCCCTCTAGTTCTAAATATCACTTAGTTGGAAAGTGAAAAATACTTATGTGATTACTATGAAATCTAATTTTTTTGAGCACATAGACGTTTCCGGTAAACAAATATGCTGGGCATGTTGTATGAACTCTTACGTACTTCAGGATTCCTAATAAAAAGTACTGGGGTAACACTTCCTGAATGTTGTGAGGCTTTAAATTTCACAGCTCAAGGCTAAAAAACTCCAGGAACCATCTACTATATTGCAAACTGAAAGAAATGAAATTAGCCATCTGGTTCAGATTACAAAGTAATCCCATCTTCTAATTCACAGAAAGATAGAATGTCTTAATTTCTCCAACCTGCCTGGCCTCTTTCAAATAGAATACTTTCATTTTAGTTTCTAGGTTTTATATTAGGCCACATTTACAGCAATGTCTCCACAGAGTTTAAAAAAAAACATAAAAAAAATTGGGAATATTTTTTCTCCTAGTAGCAGTAAGCAAAAAAAAAAAATAATAATAATCTATACTTTGCCGACTGTGCCTTTCCACAACAAATACACAATTGTTTTTTAAGTAGTGTGCCTAAAATCCTAAAACAGAGCTGTTCATTAAAAATGTAGGTCAATGTATTCAACTATACAAATTTTTAAATTTATCTTTCAAGACATAGATAAAATTCCGCCCGCTTTATAACACCCTTACCTACTATTCAAACACTCCTTGAAGTCCCCTTCTTCCAAATGATGGCATTTCTTGTCTGTACCAAGTCATTTTGACACTTAACAAAAAAACTGTTCTGCACTTACCATAGTGCATTGCACATTGAGAGCACTTAAAGAATGTTGAATGAATGAATGAATGGGTGAATGAATGCATTTAACTAATTCATATACATCTAACTTGTCTCCATAACAGGTTTATTAATTCCTTTAGGGGGGTAGAGACCATCTGTTGTATTTCTTTTATATCCCCAACAGGGCTATGCATAGAATAAGAAAGTATTTGATAAATACCTATTGAATTGCATAGAATTGAAATTTACAGTAAGTTTCTGGTTTCAGAAGTTAAGTGAGTCACACTAGGGAAATATAATTGGATAAAGATAGATAAAACATTTATTAAGATATAACTATGTGCCAGGCACTGTGCATAGTATGTACAAAGTATATACTACAACTATAAACACATTTTATGTATATAATAAACAAAAATGGAGAATCAAAATTTTCATGCCTTTAATGTGGTGGTTAGCGAATATCTAGCAAAATAATTTGACATCACCAATAGTTATCATGGCTTCTTCAAGATCAAGTCATGCTAGACAAATCTCATTTCCTTTTTGACAGGGTTGCTAGACTGGTACATTAGGAGAATGCTATAGATTTAGTTTATCTAGATTTTTAGGAAAACTTTTTGACTTGGTCTTCTGCTGTTTTGAGAGCAGAGATAGAGAGATAGATAAAAATATAATTAGGCAAAATCAGACCTTGTTGAATGGCTAGATCCAAAGATACCAAAATTAGTAAGTTGGAAGGAGGTCTCTAATACAAAATTTTTGGGAATCTTTCCTTTGCCCCATGATGTTTAATATTTTTAATGAATGTCTTAATGAAAGCATATATAGCATACTTATCAAATTTGCACCTGGCCCAAAACTTGAAGGGATAGCTTAAATGTCAGGTGAAATATTCAGTGTCTATGAAGATTAGAATGTTGAGTCAAAACTATCAAGTCAAAAATCCATAAGGATGCTTATAAAGCCTCTCACTTGTGTTAAAAATTTAACAGTGAAAACACAAAGTGATTGAGACATAACTTGATATTGATTTATCTGAAAAAAAGTAAAGGGACCTAGAGGTTTCAGGGTATGCCAAGCTCAATATGTATCATCTGGCAACATAGACAAATAATCTAATGATATTTTAAACTTCATTAAGAAAGGCATGGAATCCAGGATGACAAAAACAAAAGTCTTGCTGTAGTCTTCTCTGGTCAGATAACATCTAGAGTACTGTATTTAGTACTGGGTGCTACATTTTAGGAAGGACATTCTCAAGCATTGAGATAAAAGTGGGTAGGATGTTGAATGACCTTGAGATTGTGAATGAATGAAAGAGAAAAAAAATTTACTTAGGGTATATTTTGTGACAAATGTTATCCTAAGTGCTTGAGATACAAATTAGAAAAAAAAATAAGATCATTCCTAATCTCAAGAGGCTCGAATTGTAAATGAGGGAGGCAACACTAAATGTTCATTTGCAAAGCAAATAGAAAGGACCAGAAACCTTCTGGTGCAATGGCAAAACACAAAGATTCTTAGGTTATACTAATTAAATAAGATGGGATGGATGGATGGATTCAAAATTTATCAAATATTTTGTGCTAAGTGATGTGGATGCAAAGAAAAAATATGGATGTCCCTACTCTCCAGGAGTTCACTTTCTAGAGAAGAAGACAAAATATAAAAAAGATTTTATCTGCAAATCAGATGAAAAAATTTTGTGGTGTTTAAGGTGCAACAGTGAAGCAGATGTTAATGCCTCTTCTTTAATGTAATTTCCACCAAAAATATCATCTGATGGTAAGCCATTTGAAAATGTTAATGATGTTGGTGGCTATACTTTTTTTTTCTCTGAGTCTTTAGGAGCTGTGGCCATAGCACCTGCAAGAGCAGGGCTCATCTCCATGAGGATTGCTTCCCAGAATGATTGTTTTGGGCATTGTGCTGAAATCATTGCTATTCTCAAGTTTCTCATTCAGGCTCTGTGGTGGTAAGCAAAATAGGCTCTTAGCACTTAGTTCAACAAGTGCCCTTGAAGAGTTTGGCTTTTGTTTCCTTTGAGTAATTCAGTGTATTTCATTGAGTCTTACTAAGTGCTAAGGCCCAGGCTCTAACCCCTATTAGGTGTTAACCTAACCTATGTGGATGTGAACTTCCCAGGGTCCTACGGGGAGGGTCTAACTCAAGAGCCATTCATGGAGCCTAAGTTCTGGTCATTCAGATGACGTATGATGACATCTGCAATCCTATAAGAAGAGAAGACAGAGCCATTTGCATGGGGCTCTCAGTCTTTGTGGTGCTGAGGCGGAGACTTCGGGCAGCTGTAGCTAGGAGCCCTCCAGCTTGTAACCCAGATGCTGAGACTTTATTAAACTCTGGTAACTATGTATTGGGATTTGAATCAGACAAGGTCTGTCTGTTGATGTTTGTAATTTGTTTGTATTTTGTTCTGAAGTTCAGGGTGCTGCCTTTTTCCCCGTAAACTAAGTGAATGATGTTTGTATGCTGAATTAAAGTACTCTTGTCAACCCCTTAACATAGCTTTCCTTAGTTAAGCAGATCAAAAGAACCTGTGCTTTTGCAGCATGCTGGTAGTGTTCTTGTTGTTGGGCTTAGGTTGGTCTTTCACCCCCACAACAGCTGCTAGCCGGATTGTTGAAACAGGGTCCTAGGAAACTTTTTAAAATCAGGGTCTGAGGGGATATGGTGTTCAAGATGTTCATGCTGATTCCACTTGCCTGGGACATTCTATCTGCTGTCTCTTCCTGAGGGTGCCTTGCTGCTTCAGCTAGACTGGCTTGCCTGTCTTGTATATTACAGTTGTTTGGCAGTTGGTAGAAATAGTTGGGCCCTTCTCCACAGAAGTAACGTCCTTAAATGAAAAATGCAAGGTCTGTCTTGGATGTAGGAATGGTGATCTGAAGGGTGATGCCACTCCCAGGAATCCTGCCAGTTGGTGACAGCTGATTATCAATTGATAAGGTGATGGTGATGAAAAGGAAGGTGGGCCAGTTCTCTACCATCATTTAGGTTCCTGGTTGGTTTAGGGGGCAATATATGGATGATTTTAAGAAGGAGGGGCAGCACAGATGATAAGTTCTCAAGGTTTCACCAACTATTCAGATGGAATAAATATAAAGATTCACTTCTCATTCAAACCACATTGGCAGTCAAGTAGCCTTGATGGGTATTAGGTAGTATGGGAGCCAGGAAAGAGAGTAAACAAAGGCAGAGGAAAGAGTGTTCAAAATGATAGGCAGTCTGGCCTATGGAAATGGTGGAGGATAAAGGAGTAAGGAAAGGGAGAAAGTATTTCTAGCTGTCTTTGATTGGTTTTAGAAGAAATGATAGTAAGAGATAGGAATAGTCAATATGAAGAATGATATGATAGTCTACTTCATGTATTTGCTGGACTGACTTATGCTTGAGAGATGAAAGTTATTTATATTGCTGCATATGGAAAAAACCCTAGGGTCAAGTATGGAAGTGGCAAAGAAGCAAAGATAAGTTTACTGTAAGGAACAATTTCATAATATTTGATTTATCCCAAAGTGGAATGGGTTACTTCTGCAGAAAATGGCTTCACTTCCCCTAAGCTAGAGGCCATCAAACACAGACTAAATTTAAAACTTACAGGGATGTAGAGGGAATTCTTGTTGAGCTATAATTTGTTTCCAATTAATTTTTAATCTATGCTTCCTTGGTCAATTATTGAATGTAATTTTTATTGTATTATGATCTGAAAAAGGTGCATTTGACATTGCTGCTTTTCTACATTTGGTTGTAAGTTTTTATGCCCTAATAGATGGTCAGTTTTACTGAAAATGCCATTTACAACTTAAAAAAATAGTATACTCCTATCTATTTCCATTTAATTTTTCATCTTGGGCTGGAAGAATGTCTCACTTTGAACTTTTGTTGTCTCAGCTACTCCAGATTTCAGTCTGAGGTGTTATTTTAAACCAAGCCTTCTGATCCTTTAATGTAGGAGCTGCTAAATCTTGTGTTTTCCCTATGGTCCAATGGTATTTGAATTGTTTCTTTCTGGCTACTTACGATATTTTCTCGTGGATTTGGGAGCACTGAAATTGGCTATAATCTTGCAGGCAGTTTTCATTTGGGGATCTTTTTCAGGAGGTGATCAGTGGATTCTTTTAATTTCTGTTTTACCCTCTAGATCTAAGATATTGGGGCACTTTTTCTTCTTAATCTTTCGCAATATGAAGTCTAGCCTCTTTCTTTGATCATGGCTTTCAGGTAGCCCAATAATTCTTAAATTATATCTCCTGGATTTGTTTTCCAGGTCAGTTTTATTTTCCAGTGAGAAATTTTGTATTTTCTTTTTACTAGAAATGGAACTTTATTACAGAGTATCTCAAAACAAACTTTGTGTTGAAATACAAGGTCTATTTTTTCAGTAATATCTTTTGGGATTGCTCACTAATGGTGGTCACCTTAGAGAAAAGTAGGTTTCCTTTTCATTAAAGGTGCCTTCTCAGAATTTTTTAGCCATTTAAAAGTTATTGTTTATGTTTCTGAAGAAAATAAAGTATTTAAGATAACTTTATTTTATTTTTTATTTAACAAGCATTTTTCTTTTGAAAAGTAATATTTTTCCCCTAATTGCATGTTAAGCTAATTTTAACATTTTTTTAAAATAAATTTTTGAGTTCCAAATTCTATCCCTGACTCTCTCGTTGCCCCCTTACCTCCCTGAGATGGTAAAAATTTAGTTCCACATATGCTATCATGTAAATCATTTGTATATTATTCATTTTGTACAAGAAGTCTCAAACAAACGAAAAAGTGAGAAATAGTATGCTTCGGCCTGTATTCAGATAACATCACTTTGTTCTCTGGAGACAGATAGCAGGTTTCATCATGAGTCCTTTGGGATCATCTTGGATCATTGTATTGTGGAGGACAACTAATTCATTCATTCTATATTATGCAATATTGCCATTGCTGTGTACAATGTTCTCCTGGTTCTGCTCACTTCACTTTACATCAGCGCATGTAAGTCTTTCCAGGTTTATCTGAAATCATACTGCTTATCATTTCTTAGAGCAAAATAATGCTGTGTAAAAATTATATATCATAGCTTGTTCAGCCATTTTCTGATTAATGAGTATCCACCCAATTTCCAATTCTTTGCCAGCACAAAAAAGGCGCTATAAACATTTTTGTAGAAATACATTCTTTTCTTTTTTCTTTTTAATCTCTTTGTGATATAGATTTAACAGTGGCATTACTAGGTCAAAAGTTATGCACAGTTTTATAGCACTTTGGGCATAGTTCCAAATTTGTCTCCAGAATGATTGGATCCGTTCACCAACAGAGCAATAATATCCCAGTTTTTCCATATTGCCTCCAACATTTATCATTTTCACCAAGAATGCAGGGCTGGTTAAATATTAGAAGAACTATCAGCATATTTGACCATATTAATAACAAAACTAATAGAAATCACATGATTATCTCAATAGATTTAGAAAAAGCTTTTGACAAATTATATCACCCATTCCTATTAAATACACTAGAGATCATAGGAATAAATGGAGTTTTCCTTAAAATGATAAGTAGCATCTAAATTCTGAGATAAGAACTCAGTATTTGAGGGAAAAAAAAACTGCTGGGGACAACTGGAAAATAGTATGGCAGAAACTATCAAATCAGCAAGCATTATATGTAATAGGGATAAGCTAGAAGCATTCCCAATAAGATCAGGGGTGAAACAAGAATGTACTTTATCACCACTGCTACATTCATTATTGTACTAGAAATGTTAGGTTTAGTGATAAGAGAAGAAAAAGAAATTGAAGGAATTAGAATAGGCAATGAAGAAACAAAGCTATCTATGCAGATGATATGATGGTCTACTTAGAGAATCCTGGAAAATCAATTTAAAAATCTACTTGAAATAATTAACAACTTTTGCAAAGCTGCAGGATATAAAATAAACCCATATGAATCATTGGCATTTCTTTATATTACTAGCCAAAACTAGCAGCAAGAGATAAAAAGAGAAATACCATTTAAAATAATTGTAGATGATATAAAGTATTTGGGAATATACCTGCCAAGAAAAACCCAGGAACTATATGAACACAACTAAAAAAGACTTCACACAAATAGAGTCAGATCCAAATAATTAGAAAAATATAAGTTGCTCATGGGTAGGTAGAGCTAATATAATAAAAATGACAATACTACCTGATTTAATTTACCTATTCAGTGCTATACCAACCAAACTAACAAAAATATTTTATAGAGCTAGAAAAATAATAAAAAAATTCATCATGAAGAACAAAACATCCAGAATACCTTGGGGATTAATGAAAAGAAATGCAAAGGAAGATGGCCTTACCACACCAGATCTAAAACTGTATTATAAGGCCACAATCATCAAAACTATTTGGTACCGGCTAAGAAATAGAGTGGTAGATCAGTGTTTCAACAATCTGGCTAGCAGCGTCTGTAGGGGTATAAGATCCACCCACAGCCAGCACTCAGAAAGCTGCCAACAGCACAGGTTCTTTTGATCTGCTTAACTAAGGAAAGCAGGGTGAAAGAGTAGACATGCTTACTTTAATTCAGCACACAAATACAATTCACTTAGTTCAGGGGAAAAAGACCAGCACACTGAATTTCACAGCAAAATACAAACAAATTGTAAACATCAACAGGCAGACCTTGTCTGATTCAAATCCCAATACATAGTTACCAGAGTTCAACACAGTCTCAGCATCCAGGTTTACAAGCTGGAGGGCTCCTTAGCTACAGCTGCCTGAAGTCTCCTCATCAACACCATCTCAAGAGCCCTGCACAAATGGCTCTGTCTTCCCTTCTTACAGGGCTTCAGACACCATTAAATGTCATCTGAATGACCAGAATTTAGGCTGCTATGATTGGTTCTTGAGTTAGCCCCTCCCCTTAGGACCCTGGGAGGTTCGCATCCACATAGGTTAGGTTAACACCTAATAGGGCATGGCTCTGGAGTTACCACCTCCCCTTAGCCAGCTCCACCTTGGGCCCCACCCCAGTCACCAATCCACACCCACATAGGTTCCACAGGTTCCATAGGTTTGGGCCTGGGGCTTAGCACCTAGTAAGGCTCAATGAAATACACTGAACTACTCAAAGCAAACAAAAGCCAAACTCTTCAAGGGCACTAAGTGCTAAGGAGTCCATTTTTGCTTACCGACACAATCAGTGGAATAGATTAGGTACACAAGACACATTAGTGAAAAACTGTAGTATAGTATAGTATAGTATACTATATCATTATAATCATTTACTATAATGTTTTATGTACCTAATCTATTCCACTGATCCACCACTCTATTTCATAGCCAGTATTGACTTGTTTTGATAAATACTGCTTTATAACACAGTTTGGGATCTGCCATACCTAGACTGCTTTCCTTCACATTTTTATCATTTATTCCTTTGATACTTTAGGCCTTTTGTTCTTACAGATGAATTTTGTTATTATAATTATTGGTATGACACTGAAAAATAGATTAATTTACTTGGAATTGTTATTTTTTTTTATTACACTAGTTCAACCTTTCCATGAGTAAATGATATTTTTTCCAGTTGTTTAGATCTGACTTTATTTTTGTGAAAAGTGTTTTGTAATTACATAGTTCCTGATTTAAGTATTTTATATTGGCTACAGATATTTTGAATGGAATTTCTCTTTCTCTTGTTGCAGGAATTTGCTGGGAATATATAGAAATGCTGATGATTTATATGGATTTATTTGTATTCTGCAACTGTACAAAGTTGTTAATTATTCCACCAGGTTTTAGTAGATTCTCTAAGCATACCATCATATCATCTCCAAAATGTGATAGTTTTGTTTCCTCATTGCCTTTTCTAATTCTTTCAATTTCATTTTCTT